>JBBDGP010003456.1:145000-148559 GCA_037952835.1 Lithobates septentrionalis | reverse complement strand
ATTTGTGAGGTCAGGCACTGATGTTGGACGAGAAGGCCTGGCTCGCAGTCTCCGCTCTAATTCATCCCAAAGGTGTCCTATCGGGTTGAGGTCAGGGCTCTGTGCAGGCAAATCAAGTTCCTCCACCCCAAGCTGCTCATCCATGTCTTTATGGACCTTGCTTTGTGCACTGGTCCAAATCATTTGGTGGAGGGGGGATTATGGTGTGGGGTTGTTTTTCAGGGGTTGGGTATGGCCCCTAGTTCCAGTGAAGAGAACTCTTAAGACATCAGCATACCAAGACATTTTGGACAATTTCCTGCGCCCAACTTTGTGGGAACAGTTTGGAGATGGTCCTTTCCTGTTCCAACATGACTGCACACCAGTGCAGAAAGCGAGGTCCATAAAGACATGGATGAGCGAGTTTGGGGTGGAGGAACTTGACTGGCCTGCACAGAGTCCTGACCTCAACCCCATAGATCACCTTTGGGATAAATTACAGTGCAGACTGTGAGCCAGGTCTTCTCGTCCAACATCAGTGCCTGACCTCACTAATGCTACTGTTGCTGACTGCTGCTGGCGCCTGATCATTGGGGAGAATGCCACTGTCGCTGACTTCGCTCAGCTGGTGAAGGAGAACAAAGGGAGAATAATGGCAGGAATACACGATAAGAAAATCAGGCGAAACATTTCCCGTTCTGTGAACGATCGGCCAACTTTCTACTCGTTGATGCCCAGCAAGTAATACCTGATATCAATATGGCAGAACGAAAAAGACCAATTGAAAAATTGTGTAGTATGGTTTGCGAATGAACGATATTCTATTCGTTGGTGTGAAGGTCATCTGTAAAACATCTCTTGAACATGATCACGCATGAGCGGAACTAGTAGACGACTCCACTTGTACGTGAAACATCAGCACTACGTATGAAATCGATTGCCCTTTTAAAGATTTTTTTGATTGGTTAATGTTGGCGACGATTTCGACCAACGAACGCTGTTTGTTGGTCGGCGGTCGAGCGATCGGTTGATTTTTCTAAGCGTGTATTCCTGCTATAACTGTCACCCCAGGAGTTGGGGAGAGGCTGTTGGCCAAACCCTACTAAAGAGGAACAGTGTTTTTTGCATGGGACACTGTTCAGGAACCTCTACCCAGGTTAGGAGGAACTTATGTTGAGCACGCTGGATCTGGGCCCCAATGTGCAGGCCAGCAGGAAAGGGTTTAGTACAGGCTGACATTGTAATATTGTTCCTTAAGAAGGACCATCCCCAGTATAAAGTTTAGGGGTTATCCTCTGGACTATTGGCTAATTGACAGCAGTATATAATCTTTATTACTGTGTTTTAATTTTTATTTACCAAGTGTAAAACCCATTTACTTGTTTGTTTGAGGGGTTTATTGCCGTTTCTATTTTTTTGATTATTGTAGCATTATATACAGTAAATTGTTGCAATAACATCCCCTCTTCAGCCCGGGTGTGTCAGGGAGCGTGGTGCTGCGTACAGAGCCGTGGGCTCTGGGAACAGGGGACCCAAGAAAACAGCGGCTCCTTCTGGGGTAAGCATTACAGATAGACGCCCCTTTTATTGATGAAAAATTAAACTTTTCAGCACAGAGAAGGTTATACCAGACAGGTTAGGGTTATATACCACAGAAATTATACCTTCTCATTATGTTATCGATTTATTGGAGCAAATTACGGACATGTGTAAAGGACTAACGATCGCACTCATACAACCGTTCAGAGGGAAGATGGAACATTGTGATGAGAAATGTATTGCTATGTTATTATTATTAGAATAATGAACAGCATTTACACAATGGATATAGATTAGTGGATTGAAGCTAATATACTGTACGATAGATAGATAGATAGATAGATAGATAGATAGATAGATAGATAGATAGATAGATAGATAGATAGATAGATAGATAGACAGTCACCCCCCCTGGCATTTTTTAACTGCAGTCATCTCAAGTAAGGACAGATGATTCATGTAACATTTACTTTTAGAAATCCATCTGCCTTAGCTCAGGCATGCAAGCGGGGGGGGGGGGGGGGGGGGGGCTGGGGGTGCTTATCTGCGAAATCCCCAACTATAGATGAAGACTCCTGGGATGTATGACATCATTGTGGCCTAGGCCAGAACCAGGAAGCAACTGAAGAAATGTAAAAAAAAAATTAAGTTTAAAACAAGTGAATTTAACATACCTTCCTATCTATTTACTAAGGATAGATATAGAGATGGAGTGATCTCAAGTTTGTCTTTCTGGACCTTGGCAAATAGAGCAGGAATCTGCCAATCCCTGAACTTAGAGCTGAACCCCATGAAGTCTATAGGAGAGAGAGAGAGAGAGAGAGAGAGAGAGAGAGAGAGAGAGAGAGAGAGAGGGGGGGGGGGAGAGAGAGAGAGAAAGAGAGAAAGAGAGAGAGAGAGAGAGGAAAGAAAGAAAGAAAGAAAGAAAGAAAGAAAGAAAGAAAGAAAGAAAGAAAGAAAGAAGAAAGAAAGAAAGAAAGAAAGAAAGAAAGAAAGAAAGAAAGAAAGAAAGAAAGAAAGAAAGAAAGAAAGGACGGGAGGGAGAAAAGAAGGATAGAA
The DNA here is from genome assembly GCA_037952835.1 of Lithobates septentrionalis. Classification (NCBI taxonomy): domain Eukaryota; kingdom Metazoa; phylum Chordata; class Amphibia; order Anura; family Ranidae; genus Lithobates; species Lithobates septentrionalis. Next base: position 145,982 of record JBBDGP010003456.1, on the reverse strand, counting down.
AGATAGAAAAGATAGATAGATAGATAGATAGATAGATAGATAGATAGATAGATAGATAGATAGATAGATAGATAGATAGATAGATAGATAGATAAAAATGTAATTAGTAAGTGTCGATAAATATCTCCAATGACATGTAAAACATTGACACCTTATGGCTATGAATACATTAGAAATGCGGCCCCATCATGATAATTGCGCGATTTTATTCATCGGAGTGGATTGATGATGTGGATACATTCGGGGCACAAAAGGATAATGAAATCGAGGCAAGAGAGCGCGATCCGTGAACATTTTAATTTGCGAAAAAAACTTGTGACTAATTGGTGTCGTGCTCTTCCCCAGGTGACATTGTAATATTTACACACAGGAGGGTGACACGGTTGATTGAGCCCCAAGGGTGCCGTCCGCACCGCTTTCCGAGATGGCGACTTCGCTACTCGCCACTGCCAGCGTTCTAACCGGAAGACATGGCTTCTAAAAATAATTAAGATGGAAGAGTAATTATGCCCTTGAGCTAGCCATCAGAGAGGTGTTTCTGTAACATTTCTGGAGTCCATGAATGAGGGGGAAAGAAACCCTTTTCCCGGAGAATAAGGCTTTTCTTTTAGCGCAGGATCGTGAACTTTCAGCTCGCAGAGGCGCTCCAGGCCACTCGGAGATATCAAGGATCACAGATGGCACAATAAATAACTGCTCACAACTTTCCCGAGACAGGAAAAGACACCTTGGTAACTTCATAGAAGGTCTGCAAGACTTTGAAACGTTTCCAGGATTTATCACATGCGAAAAACAAAGAAACAAAAAGTGAGCCTTGGAAGGTACAAAATGTGGAGACCACCAAGCAAAGGGCAACTGGATCAGTACTACAATCAGTACAAGGGATGATCAGTACTACGATCAGTACTAGGGATGATCAGTACTATGATCAGTACAAGGGATGATCAGTACTATGATCAGTACAAGGGATGATCAGTACTAC
>JBBDGP010003456.1:0-140000 GCA_037952835.1 Lithobates septentrionalis | reverse complement strand
GATGTTGATGAAGGTCGTTGTGCCCTCAACATACCCTTACATTGTAGCAAAGTGTCATTTCATCAGTGTTGTCACATGAAAAGATAGAATAAAATATTTACAAAAATGTGAGGGGTGTACTCACTTTTGTGAGATACTGTATGTCCTCTTCCCCTGGGGTTGTCAGGCAGGCTGTATGGGGTCCTGTAAATTCTAACAGCAGCCCTGAGTCGGCCATTATGGTTTTTCCAAGACTACGGGTGCTCTTTACTGTTAATAAAAAATCCATTTAATTTTGAAACTCACAATGACTTACAATAAATGAAATGGTCACTGCGAGGAGACCCAGCGCTCCCATTTCTATTCGCTGAAATGAGACAGATGTAAAATCTTTAATGGCAGCTATTTGAAATATGAATTTTTTGGATTAAAAGCAAACACGGCTCTCGGCTGATAAATATTAAACATGCCTGCTTGACATAACGCAGTCCAGCCGTCCCTGTCATTTACATGTGTCTGCGGGGCATTAGCTGCTGCGCTGAATACACATCAATTCATTGGCTGCGTAATGGCGGAGATTAAAGAACAATCTGCCTCATCAGACGTCCCTGACTCACAGAGGACCTGGAAGAGCTCAGGAAGAAAGGAGAAATTTCTGATAGCTGACAAAATGGCCATCGCTCAGTCTTGGGGGCTTTCATGTTGGTTAAGGCTACGTAGCAAAAAGTTATTACCAAGAATCCTCTTAGCTGCGAGCGAGATGTGCAATAAGCATTAAGAGCCATTGACTTATTTAAAGAATTTGAGGCTTCTAAAAAATGGTTCACAAATGTATTCCTTCATGGAAGTGTAGCACCCTCCCAGATAGTGCAGGTTGGTAGGTAAATTTAGTTCAGCTCCTCTGTAATCAGTTGAGCAGGGGTTGATTGTTTCAGTCTGCTCTGTGTTTCACAGGCTGCTGGTCTGATTGCTTTCTCCTGCATTCTAGAGAATTCTAGAATCACAGTGGAAGGAAGAACAGAAAGGCAGCCTGAATATTTATGGAGACTTGGCCAATCCTTGGGGAGGTGTGTCCAGTAGGTGGCTGGAAAGCCCACAAATAGCCTGAGGCTTGAAGCAGAGTGTGTGGATTTTGGGTTCAGCTCTGCCAGAGGAGCCCTCTGTCCAAGGTGCTCTGCCCCTTAGGGCTGTCTGCTGAAGACACTGCTTGGAAATCATTAAGGTCCCAGCAGGGGCGGACTGATAACTCATGGGGCCCCCGGGCAATAGGAGATTATGGAGCCCCCAGGCAATCAGAGATTATGGGGCCACACAGTATACACACACACAGTATACAATCAAACAGTATACACATACATTTACACACAGTATACACAGACAGATGTAAAAAAAACACAGATTTATACATACTGTCCCTGGTTTTACTGAGGCTGGCAGCCCTAATGGGGCCCCCTAGTGGCCCAGGGCCCCCGGGCAGTGCCCGAGTGGCTCAATGGTCAGTCCGCCCCTGGGTCCCAGCCATAGTCTAAGCTGGGGGGCCAATTTTCTGAAGTCTCGGATTTCATTCCTACGGTCTGGAGAAGCTCCCTGGATGATCCCTGATGGAGGTTGAGGGAAAGAATTCTAGAATCACAGTGGGAGGGAGAACAGAAAGTCAGCCTGAATATTTATGTGGACCCAGCCAGTCCCTGGGGAAGCGTGTCCAGTAGGTGGCTGAAGAGCCCACAAATAACCTGAGGCTTGGAGCAGAGTGTGTGGATCCTGGGTTCAGTTCTGCCGGAGGAGCCCTCTGTCCAAGAAGCTCTGCCCCTTAGGGCAGTCTGCTGAAGACGCTACTTGGAAGTCATTGCGGTCCCAGCTATAGTCTAAGCTGGGGGGGGATTTCTTTCCTACGGTCTGGAGAAGCACCCTGGAGGATCCCTAGTGGAGATTGGGGGAAAGGTGTCCAGCTGTCCTGTGTTATTGTGAGTTTGTGTTTCCCTCACTGAAGGGTGCCCTGTAGATATCAGAAGAAGGCTGATGACCCTGTGGCAATGTGAGTACTGACCTAAATCCTGTGCCCTAGAGACTGTTTTTCTACAAAAGGCCAGTCCTGGGCAAATTTCCCAGCAATTAGTGAACTTTGTGGAAGCTCTCTGCCAGAATAGTAAGAAGAGAAGCATCCTCGGTTAATTTAGCTCTTTCTGGGTATTCCATGCTTCCCCCATACCTATCCAAATTCAACTTAGCAAATAAAAATACAAAAGACACCCCAAGACTGTTTTTTTTTTGTTTTTTGAGCCAGTGAGAAATAAGAAAATACCATGTGTCTGACTGTGTGAGCACTGAGTTCAGGGGAGTTGGACCATCAAAGCCAGTGGCTTTTAATAGTTCATTAGGGTTGAAACATGTGGTAGGATTGGACATTTTGTGAGCTGGTGACCTGGAGGAAGGTGAACCCAAAAGGCATATGTAGCACTCCCTTACCTCCTGGAGCAGTGGTCTTCAAACTATAGCCCAGGGCTGGATTAGATAAAGGCCCTTTGCTTGCCTTTATCTAATCTTTGGGGCAGTATTCCTACCACTGACACCAAACATGGGGCACTATTCCTCCCACTTACACCAGCAAGGAGACAATGGTTTTCCCTGCTTAGAGAAGGGTCCTGCACAACTGTATTGGTCGTCTGCAGTTCTTTTTACCATTTCATAATTCTTTATGTTTATAAAACGCATGACAGAGGTATTTAGGAGGGAGCCCGCCCCTAGTACCACTAGACCAATATCCACCCCTACCACTTGAATTCAGGCAGAGCAAAGTTAGGCAACACAAGAGATATCTGCTTCTAAGATGAGTAACCATTGGACACCTATGATCTCTTAGCTATCTGTAAGGGGAGAATCTTCTCAATGACCACAAATGTAAGATGCATTCTTCCCACTGACCATCACACTAATGTACTGTGAGCTGTAAAAATAATAATTGTTAGTGGTTGTTCCCTGAAGGCAAAAAGTTATTTCAAGGGTTCGTCCATGCTAAAAAGGCTGGAAAAGGCTGCGCTAGAACACTATTGTTGCCTGCCAAAATCTGTTATTGGTAGGTCCTGAGCTACACTATACCATCTTTTGGGACAATTAGTAAAACCTACCATAGACTACCCATCCATACACCAGCCCTGGGTCTCAACAACCAGACCACACTAAAGTAGGACGCCATATGTTAGAAGGGTTCCCACCCGCTTTTACACAAATGAATGCCTTCAAAGACCCTTAAACCACAAACCAGCTGCCATGACAGAAAAATAGATGAAATAAAGTTAGAATTGTATTGGCTGTAGCAACCCATTATTAAAAAAATTCAGATCAATAAAAAACAAGAAAGATGGGTTGATGGTTCTTGAAGGAACCAGAAAGAAACATCCAACTAGATCATCGTGGTTGCCCCCTAAAATCTGTTATTGGTAGGTCCCCAGCTCACTACACTGCCTCTGGAACAATTACAAAAACCTACCATTTAATACCCATCCATACACCGATCCTAGGACTCAACAGCCGGACCACATCAATGCAGGATGCCATATCTTAGAAGGGTTCCCACCCACTTTTTACACAAATGAAGGCCTTTGGGACAATTAGGAAAACCTACCACAGAATACTCATCAATACACTGAACCCGGGTCTCAACAACCTGACCACACTAAAGCAGGACTCCATATCTTTGACGGGTTGCCATCCACTTTTACACAAATGAAGGCCTTTGGGACAATTAGGAAAACCTACCATAGAATACCTATCCATACACCGATCCTGGGTCTCAACAACCGGACCACATCAATGCAGGATGCCATATGTTAGAAGGGTTCCCACCCACTTTTACACAAATAAAGGCCTTTGGGACAATTAGGAAAACCTACAACAGAATACCCATCCATACACCGATCCCGGGTGTCAACAACCAGACCACAATAAAGCAGGATACCATATCTTAGAAGGGTTCCCACCCGCTTTTAATGAATGCCTTCAAAGACCCTTAAACCACAAACCAGCTGCCATGACAGAAAAATAGATGGAATAAAGTTAGAATTGTATTGGCTGTAGCAACCCATTATTAAAAAATTTCAGACCATTAAAAAACAAGAAAGTTGGGTTGATGGTTCTTGAAGGAACCAGAAAGAAACATCCAACTAGATCACCGTGGTTGCCCCCTAAAATCTGTTATTGGTAGGTCCCCAGCTCACTACACTGCCTCTGGAACAATTACAAAAACCTACCATTTAATACCCATCCATACACCGATCCTAGGACTCAACAGCCGGACCACATCAATGCAGGATGCCATATCTTAGAAGGGTTCCCACCCACTTTTTACACAAATGAAGGCCTTTGGGACAATTAGGAAAACCTACCACAGAATACTCATCAATACACTGAACCCGGGTCTCAACAACCTGACCACACTAAAGCAGGACGCCATATCTTTGATGGGTTGCCATCCACTTTTACACAAATGAAGGCCTTTGGGACAATTAGGAAAACCTACAACAGAATACCCATCCATACACCGATCTTGGGTCTCAACAACTGGACCACATCAATGCAGGATGCCATATGCTAGAAGGGTTCCCACCCACTTTTACACAAATGAAGGCCTTTGGGACAATTAGGAAAACCTACAACAGAATACCCATCCATACACCGATCTTGGGTCTCAACAACCTGACCACACTAAATATCTTAGACAGGTACCCACCTATTTTTACAAAAATAAATGCCTTTAAAGACCCCCAAACCAGCTGCCATGACAGTTGAAAGAACAGATAGCTCTTTAGACATTTGTAGGTGTGAGACTGACCCTGCCTTGCTCCTTCCCCACCAACCAGCTCAGAAGGCCCCTTCCCCCTGAGACTCCCTACTCATCAATCAGATAAGAAGACCTTTCCTATTTTCTATTTCCTTAACCCTCCAGCTGCCAAGCACTCCTTTAACCCTGGCATGTGGCTCCTGTGCCTATGCTATTTTCCTTCTTTGTTCCAGGTCCTTCTAGGTTTACAGACTGAATGATTGCTGGTGTTGATCAAAAATTGGACTTCACCATTCCTGCCTCCTGTAAAGGATGAGGGATAATGAGAGGCAACCCTGGATCATAAATATAAATTTACAGCAGGGGGAGTGTTAGGGGTGGGCGCCACCAGTGTGCTGATGTTTACACAGTCAGGAGGCGGAGCAGTGACACAAAGTCTGCAGACCTGCTGCCTCTTATAATAGAATAAGTTAATAGGACCTTACACTGTCTTATAGGCTTTATAATAAAAGGAAAATACAAAATCATTATATTAGGATACTAGAATACAATGTATCATTAGATAATACATTTGTATTATAATAGGATTTATGATAGGTTTATACAATAGAAGTAAAATATAACAAAACAAAATGATTATAATAGGATTTTAAAACGGCAAATACAGTATAATAAGATTTATTTTCAAATAATACAGTAGGATTATAATATAATTTTTAATAGGATAATACAAACATTTCTCATTAGATGATACAATAGGAATATAATAGGATAATACAACCACATAATATTATAGGAAAGTTATGTGTAAAGCAGAAGCCAAAGTTTAAATGGATTAAATTCATTATTTTCCTCAAAATTTCTACAAACAATACCCCATAATGACAATGTGAAAGGTTTTTTTTTTTAAATCTTTGAAAATTTATTAAAAATAAAAAAGGAAAATAAATCCCATCTACATAAGTATCACAGCCTTTGCTCAATACTTTGGTGAAGCTCCTTTGGCACCAATTACAGCCTCAAGTCTTTTGGAGTATGATGCTACAAGTTTGGCACGCCTGTTTTTGGGCAGTTTCTCCCATTCTTCTTTGCAGGACCTCTCAAGATCCATCAGGTTGGATGGGGAGCGTCGGTGCACCGCCATTTTCAGATCTCTCCAGAGATGTTCAATCGGGTTCAAGTCTGGGCTCTGGCTGGGCCACTCAAGGACATTCACAGAGTTGACCCGTAGCCTCTCCTTTGTTATCTTGGCTGTGTGCTTAGGGTCCTTGTCCTGTTGGAAGATGAACCTTCTCCCCAATCTGAGGTCCAGAGCGCTCTGGAGCAGGTTTTCATCAAGGATGTCTCTGTACATTGCTGCATTCATCTTTCCCTCGATCCTGACTAGTCTCCCAGTTCCTGCGGATGAAAAACATCCCCACAGCATGATGCTGCCACCACCATGCTTCACTGTAGGGATGGTATTGGCCAGGTGATGAGCGGTGCCTGGTTTCCTTCAGACATGAGGCTTGCCCTTCAGACCAAAGAGTTCAATCTTTGTTTCATCAGACCAGAGAATTTTGTTTCTCATGGTCTGAGAGTCCTTCAGGTGACTTTTGGCAAACTCCAGGTGGGCTGTCATGTGCCTTTTACTGAGGAGTGGCTTCCGTCTGGCCACTCTACCATACAGGCCTGATTGGTGGAGAGATGGTTGTTCTTCTGGAAGGTTCTCCTCTCTCCACAAAGAAACGCTGGAGCTCTGTCAGAGTGACCATCAGGTTCTTGGTCACCTCCCTGACTAAGGCCTTTCTCCTCCGATCGATCGGTTTGGCTGGGCGGCCCGCTCTAGGAAGAGTCCTGGTGGTTCCAAACTTCTTCCATTTACAGATGATGGAGGCCTCTGTGCTCATTGGGACCTTCAATGCTGCAGAAATGTTTCCATACCCTTCCCCAGATCTGTACCTCCATACAATCCTGTCTCTGAGGTCTACAGACAATTCCTTGGACTTTATGGCTTGGTTTGTGCTCTGACATGCACTGTTACCTGTGGGACCTTATATATAGACAGGTGTGTGCCTTTCCAAATCATGTCCAATCAACTGAATTTACCACAGATGGACTCCAATCAAGTTGTAGAAACATCTCGAGGATGATCAGTGGAAACAGGAGGGACCTGAGCTCAATTCTGAGTGTCATGGCGAAGGCTGTGAATACTTTATGTACATGGGATTTTTTTTTTTTTATAAATTTGCAAAGATTTCAAACAAACTTCTTTCACGTTGTTATTATGGGGGATTGTTTGTAGAATTTTGAGGAAAATAATGAATTTGATCCATTTTGGAATAAGGCTGCCACATAACAAAATGTGGAAAAAGTGAAGTTCTGTAAATACTTTCCAGACGTACTGTAGCTTTGTGAAAACCTCACAGCTCCCGGCTCAGTACTCCTCTCAAGAGCCCTAAGTCCCGATGCAAGTAGTGGGAGGAGTTATGCAAATATAGCAATGCCTGATGGGTGGGTGTCAGTCTGGAGGAGTGGCTGCTCCTAGGCAGGCTGTATTTGTATGTAAATTTCCCGCATGTAATGATGAGCCGCCATGATTGAAAGCACTGCAAGCCAATGAATAAAAGGGGCGGGCCAGGGACAGTGAGGCTGGGGAGGAAGGGGATAGATCAGTGGTCTCCAAACTGCAGCCCGAGGGGCCAGACGCAGCCCTTTGCTTGATTTTATCTGGGCCTTTGAGGCACTATTTCATTCACTGACACCAACGAAGGGACACAATTCCTCCAATGACAGGAATGATGGGGCACAATTTCTCGCAGTGACACCAATAATGGGGAACTATTCTTCCCAATGACACCAATGATGGGGCACAATTCCTCCCAATGACACCAATGATGGGGCACAATTCCTCCCAATGACACCAAAGAAGGGGCACAGTTCCTCGCAGTGACAACAATGATGTGGCATAATTCCTCCCAATGACACCAATGATGGGGCACTAATCCTCCCATTGTCACAAACAATGGGGCACAGTTCCTCCCAATGACAACAATGATGGGGTGCTAATCCTCCCAATGTCACAAACGACGGGGAACATTTCCGCCCAATGACACCAATGATGGGGCATAATTCCTCCCAATGAAACCAATGATGGCGGACAATTCCTTGCAGGGACACCAATCATGGTGGGGGGTAGCAATTCCTCCCAATGACACCAATAATGGGGCACAATTCCTCACAATGACACAAGCAATGGAGCACAATTCTTCCCTAAAGACACCACTGATGGGGCACAATTCCTCCCGACACCAATGATTATACACAATTCTCCCTAAAGACACCAATAATGGGGCACAATTCCTCACAGTGACACCAATGATGGGGCACAATTCCTGCCAATGATGGGGCACAATTCCTCCCAATGACACCAATGATGGGGCACAATTTCTCCCAATGACACCAATGATGGTGCACTAATCCTCCCAATGACATCAAGGATGGGGCACAATTCCTCCCAATGACATCAAGGATGGGGCACAATTCTTTCCAATGACAACAACGATGGGGTACAATTCCTCCCAATGACATCAAGGATGGGGCACAATTCTTTCCAATGACAACAACGATGGGGTACAATTCCTCCCAATGATGGGGAACAGTTCTTCCCAAAGACACCAATGAAGGGGCACAATTCCTCCCAATGGCATAAACGATGGGGCACAATTCCTCCCAATGATGGGGCACAATTCTTCCCAAAGACACCAATGATGGGGCACAATTACTCCCAATGACACCAACAATGGTGCACAATTCCTCCCAATGACACCAACAATGGGGCACAATTCCTCCCAATGATGGGGCACAGTTCCTCCCAATGACACCAATGATGGGGCACAATTTCTCCCAATGACACCAATGATGGGGCACAATTCCTCCAAATGACACCAATGATGGTGCACTAATCCCCCCAATGATGGGGCACAATTCCTCCCAATGACACCAACGATGAGGTACAATTCCTCCCGATGACACCAATGATGGGGCACATTTCTTCCCAATGATGGGGCACAATTCTTCCCATTGACACCAATGATGGGGCACAATTCCTCCCAATGACACCAACGATGGGGCACAATTTTTCCCAATGACATCAATAAAGGGGGACCATTCTTCCCAATGACACCAATGACGGGGCACAATTCCTCTCACTGACACCAACGATGGGGCACCATTCTTCCCAATGACACCAACGATGGGGCACAATTCCTCTCACTGACACCAAAGATGGTGCATTGTGTACCCCAGATGATGATGGGACGTGTTCTACTGCCGATGGTCAGTCCGGCCCCCCTAAAGTCTGAAGGACAGTAATCTGTCCTTTGTTTAGGAAGTTTGGAGACCCCTGATATAGATGGCTCTTGTCCGTCCCCCCAGCCCGGTAATAAGGTGGGCTCTATCTGACTTGCTGCAGCTTCTAATACACACTGTGAGAAGCCATTTCAGTCCTGGAGAGGAAGACGATACGAATGTACAAGACTGAAGGGAGGGCCGGGGGTGAGATTTCAGTGGTTGGGGGGTACATCTTATTTCATATCTCTCCTATAGGAAGGATATATTGAAGTTTTCTAAGCTTTCTATGTAATCTTCATCCCCCACCAGCTGTATGTTTGTTGGATTTAATATTATTTGTGAGATTAGTTACCCATTCTAATAATTTTAATAATCTGCCAGCATGAGACAGAATGTACTAATTAGAGAGGAGGAGCAGATTTTAATAAATATTTCAAAAACACGATGCATCTGTCATCGGTGCCGGGAAGATCTGCATTCCGATCATTACACAGATCCCCATTGCTGCATCTAGCCTGCTGAAAGCTTCTTAAAGGGGACTGGTGCTAAAATATGCCGAGCCCCCCCCATAGAATGCGCTGACCCAGGGGGTTCAATTCACTAAGCAGAGCAAGCCTATTGGTTACCAAGCTCATTTGCAACAGATTTTTGCACTCTCCAGTTTTAGTAAATCAACCCCAGTGACTTTCATGAGCCCCGTCTCTGCAAAAAAAAAAAACCAACACTGTCTGAGGGAAAACAGAAGAAACAGGGAGGGTCTGGATAACACTGAACTAACTAGCACTAAATAGGAGGGCAGGAAGGGGAGGAGCTATCAAATCACATGACTAAATAGGATGTAGTGGCCAAAAACCACCATTAGGTGTCAGCATACACCAGAACAATAGGACCAGATACAATTCAATGCAATAACAGGACAATACATATAAGTGGGGAAAATCACTTCCACCACCTGGAATCTACAGGTCCACTACAGAGTGATGAGCAGTGGGGGCTGGTGCTGAATCATATTGGGGGGGGGGGGGGGGCAGGAAACCCACGCCAACAAGGGAGACTGATGGGAATGTGGCGGCGATCAGAGGCCTCCCTTTCTTGAAGACAAGAAAGGGAGGCCTCAGGCACTAATCATGTGCTTAAAAAAAAACAAAAAACATTGGCATACATGGGCTCGCCGCCCTGCATGTAGATTAGGGGACCGGATGCATGGACGGGGCCGCCATTGGTGATGAGCCCACTGTAAAGTGGCCACCGATTATTTCAAACCCTATTACCCCCCATGATATCAATTTCATTTGCGTACAGTGTTGCATGACCATGTATAAGCAAAAAATGGTCTGGTCATGAAGAGATAAAACCTTCTGGTGGTTAAAAGAGAACTCCTTGAAGTATTACTTTAACCCCTTACAAACCGTGATGTAGCTGCCTTTCGGCTCTCCAGTTCTGGAAGGGCGTCCATAGATAGTACTCATCAGTGCCCATCAGTGCCACCTATCAGTGTCCATCAGTGCAGCCTTATCAGTGCCCATCAGTGCAGCCTTATCAGTGCTCATCAGTGCAGCCTTATCACTGCTCATCAGTGCAGCCTTATCAGTGCCCATCAGTGCAGCCTTATCACTGCCTTATCACTGCTCATCAGTGCAGCCTTATCAGTGCCCATCAGTGCAACATCATCAGTGCCCATCAGTGCTGTCTATCAGTGTCCATCAGTGCAACCTCATCAGTGCTCATCAGTGCAGCCTTATCAGTACCCATCAGTGCAGCCTCATCAGTGCTCACCAGTGCAGCCTCATCAGTGCCCATCAGAGCAGCCTCCTCAGTGCAGCCTCATCAGTGTTCATCAGTGCAGCCCTATCAGTGCAGCCTCATCAGTGCAGCCTCATTAGTGCTCATCAGTGCTCATAAGTTCAGCCTTATCAGTGCCCATCAGTGCCGCCTATCAGTGTCCATCAGTGCATCCTCATCTGTGCTCATCAGTGCAGCCTTATCAGTGCCCATCAGTGCAGCCTCATCAGTGCTCATCAGTGCAGCCTCATCAGTGCAGCCTCATCAGTGCCCATCAGTGCAGCCTTATCCATGCTCATCAGTGCAGCCTTATCCGTGCCCATCAGTGCAGCCTTATCAGTGCTCATCAGTGCTCATCAGTGCTCATCAGTGCAGCTTATCAGTGCTCATCAGTGCTCATTAGTGCAGCCTTATCAGTGCCTGTCAGTGCAGCCTCATCAGTGCCCATCATTGCAGCCTTATCAGTGCCCATCAGTGCAGCCTCATCAGTGCCCATCAGTGCAGCCTCATCAGTGCCCATCAGTGCAGCCTCATCAGTGCCCATCAGTGAAGAAGAAAAATTACTTATTTGAAAATTTTTATAACTAAACTAAGAAAAAAAAATCATTTTTCAAAATTGTTGGTCTTGTTTTTTGTTTACTTAGCAAAAAATCTAAACCCCAGTGGTGAATAAATACCACCAAAAGAAATCTCTATGAGTCTCAAAAAAATTATAACAATTTTGCATGGTTACAGTGTTGTATGACCGCGTACTTGTCATTCAAAGTGTGAGAGCGCTGAAAGCTGAAAATTGGCACCTGGGCAGGAAGGGGGGTGAAAGTCTCCGGTATTGAAAGAGTTAAAGTCTTTGCATTGCGTCTCTCTTCTATTGGAATGGCGTTTTTTTGGGGGCGTTCGCCGATGAAACCCTTTATATTCTCGTTGTCTCTTCCGCGTCCGTCCGTGTGTTGCTGTGCCAAGCCACTCGCATTCCTGTCATTTCTCACAAATCTCACTTTAATTTGTTTAGATTGAACCTAAACATTTTCTTGGAATGGAGGCGGCTGTATGAGGGGGTGAGGCGCGGGTCACGGCGCGGACTTCACCGGCCAGCCGGCCCGGCATACAGGACTTAACGAATGTTCCTGCGCTGCGCCCCTTCCAACGTTCAGGGAGAGAGAACGATCGGCCCGACTAATGGAACGTTTCTCTGCGGATGTACGGCGAGCTGTTAGAGGTTTTATCACCTGTAATTACAATGTGTCACAGCGACGGCGGGGCCGCGACACGACGGCGAGGAGGAAAAGTTCCAGAACTGTGAATTCCGCACTAAACCGCTACTTTGTGTCTTCAAAGTAATTCCTTCTTTTAGAACTTTACAGAGAGGCCAAAACTTTTTTTTTTTTTTGCCCCCCGCGGGATTTGTACCGGTGACCATTGTCAGTGAAATAGAAAAGAATAGGAATTTTAAAAAAATGTGGCTGTTGTCACTGGAACAGGAAGTGAGAGGAAATCTTCCAGTGGGGACACCCTCCATTAATCCTGCCCAACTTCATATAAAAATGGCTTTAGAGATGATTTAAAATGAACCTGAACTGCAGGGGGTGGGGGTTACTAAAACTGGTGCACACAGAATCTGGTGCAGCTGTGCATGGTAGCCAAACAACATCCAGGTTTAACCATGTCGCCTACTGGGCACTTTTACCCCCTTTCCTGCCCAGGCCAATTTTCAGCACTGTCACATTTTGAATGACAATTGCGCGGTCATGCTACACTGTACCCAAATGAGATTTTTATCATTATTTAAACAAAACTAGAGATTTCTTTTGGTGGTATTTAATCACCACTTATTTTTTTGCTATACAAACGAATAAAGACCGAAAATTTTGAAATTTTTTTATTTTTTTATTTTTTTTTACAGTTTGTCAAAAAATGTTGGAAACAGGTAATTTTTCTCCTTCACTGATGGGCATTGATGGGCACTGATAGGCTGCACTGATGAGGCGGCATTGATGGGCACTGATGAGGCGGCACTGGTGGGCACTAATAGGCTGCACTGATGAGGTGGCCCTGGTGGGCAATGATAGACTGCACTGATGAGGTGGCACTGGTGGGCACTATTAGGCTGCACTGATGAGGCAACACTCATGGGCACTGATGAGGCAGCACTGGTGGGCACTGATAGGCTGTACTGATGAGGCTGCACTGATAGGCTGCACTGATGAGGCGGCACTGATGGGCACTGATAGGCTGCACTGATGAGGCTGCACTGATGGGCACTGATAGGCTGCACTAATGAGGCTGCACTGATAGACTGCAGTGATGAGGCGGCACTGGTGGGCACTGATAGGCTGCACTGATGAGGCTGCACTGATGGGCACTGATAGGCTGCACTGATGAGGCTGCACTGATGGGCACTGATAGGCTGCACTGATGAGGCGGCACTGATGGGCACTGATAGGCTGCACTGATGAGGCAGCACTGGTGGGCACTGATAGACTGCAGTGATGAGGGGGCACTGATGGGCACTGATACGCTGCACTGAAGAGGTGGCACTGGTGGGCACTGATGAGCACTGATCAGGCGGCACTGATAGGCTGCAATGATGAGGCGGCACTGATGGGCACTGATACGCTGCACTGGGGGGGACTGATGAGGCAGTACTGCTGTGCACTGATGGGCTGCATTGGTGGGCACTAATGAGGTGGCCCTGGTGGGCACTGATAGACTGCACTGATGAGGTGGCACTGGTGGGCACTGATATACTGCACTGCTGAGGCAGCACTGGTGGGCACTATTAGGCTGCACTGATGAGGCAACACTCATGGGCACTGATGAGGCAGCACTGGTGGGCACTGATAGGCTGTACTGATGAGGCTGCACTGATAGGCTGCACTGATGAGGCGGCACTGATGGGCACTGATAGGCTGCACTGATGAGGCTGCACTGATGGGCACTGATAGGCTGCACTAATGAGGCTGCACTGATAGACTGCAGTGATGAGGCGGCACTGGTGGGCACTGATAGGCTGCACTGATGGGCACTGATAGGCTGCACTGATGAGGCTGCACTGATGGGCACTGATAGGCTGCACTGATGAGGCGGCACTGATGGGCACTGATAGGCTGCACTGATGAGGCAGCACTGGTGGGCACTGATAGACTGCAGTGATGAGGGGGCACTGATGGGCACTGATACGCTGCACTGAAGAGGTGGCACTGGTGGGCACTGATGAGCACTGATCAGGCGGCACTGATAGGCTGCACTGATGAGGCGGCACTGATGGGCACTGATACGCTGCACTGGGGGGGACTGATGAGGCAGTACTGCTGTGCACTGATGGGCTGCATTGGTGGGCACTAATGAGGCGGTACTGGTGGGTATTGATGGGCTGCACTGATGAGGCAGCACTGGAGGGCACTAATAGGCTGCACTGGTGGGGCGGCACTGTTGGGCATGGAGGAGGAGTTCTGTCCTCCTCTATGCTGCCGACTGTTGAGACAATGAGGGGGCAACAAGGGGGGTTGAGGGGGGTTGCAGCGGCTGCAGGAGAGGTGTGAGGACTACATGGAATGGTCTGAAGGGCTGAATGTGGCCCTTTGTGTTTGACACATGTGATCTGACCCTTTTCCCCCCGCTGGACTGTCCCTCGCCCGCTCCTTTATTCATTGGACTGTCCCTCGCCCGTTCCTTTTTTCATTGGACTGTCCCTCGCCCGTTCCTTTATTCATTGGACTGTCCCTCGCCCGTTCCTTTATTCATTGGACTGTCCCTCGCCCGTTCCTTTTTTCATTGGACTGTCCCTCGCCCGTTCCTTTATTCATTGGACTGTCCCTCGCCCGTTCCTTTTTTCATTGGAATGTCCCTCGCCCGTTCCTTTTTTCATTGGACTGTCCCTCGCCCGCTCCTTTATTCATTGGACTGTCCCTCGCCCGCTCCTTTATTCATTGGATTGTCCCTCGCCCGCTCCTTTATTCATTGGACTGTCCCTCCCCTGCTCCTTTATTCATTGGACTGTCCCTCGCCCGCTCCTTTATTCATTGGACTGCCCCTCGCCCGCTCCTTTATTCATTGGACTGTCTCTCTGTCTCTCGCCCGCTCCTTTATTCACTGGACTGTCCCTCGCCCGCTCCTTTATTCATTGGACTGCCTCTCGCCCGCTCCTTTATTCATTGAACTGCCCCTCGCCCGCTCCTTTATTCATTGGACTGTCCCTCGCCCGCTCCTTTATTCATTGGACTGTCCCTCGCCTGCTCCTTTATTCACTGGACTGTCCCTCACCCGCTCCTTTATTCATTGGACTGTCCCTCGCCCGCTCCTTTATTCATTGAACTGTCCCTCGCCCGCTCCTTTATTCATTGGACTGTCCCTCGCCCGCTCCTTTATTCATTGGACTGTCCCTCGCCCGCTCCTTTATTCATTGGACTGTCCCTCACCCGCTCCTTTATTCACTGGACTGTCCCTCACCCGCTCCTTTATTCATTAAACTGTCCCTCGCCCGCTCCTTTATTCATTGAACTGTCCCTCGCCCGCTCCTTTATTCATTGGACTGTCCCTCGCCCGCTCCTTTATTCATTGGACTGTCCCTCGCCCGCTCCTTTATTCACTGGACTGTCCCTCACCCGCTCCTTTATTCATTAAACTGTCCCTCGCCCGCTCCTTTATTCATTGAACTGTCCCTCGCCCGCTCCTTTATTCATTGGACTGTCCCTCGCCCGCTCCTTTATTCATTGGACTGTCCCTCGCCCGCTCCTTTATTCACTGGACTGTCCCTCACCCGCTCCTTTATTCATTAGACTGTCCCTCGCCCGCTCCTTTATTCACTGGACTGTCCCTCACCCGCTCCTTTATTCATTAGACTGTCCCTCGCCCGCTCCTTTATTCATTGAACTGTCCCTCGCCCGCTCCTTTATTCATTGAACTGCCCCTCGCCCGCTCCTTTATTCATTGGACTGTCCCTCGCCCGCTCCTTTATTCATTGGACTGTCCCTCGCCCGCTCCTTTATTCACTGGACTGTCCCTCGCCCGCTCCTTTATTCACTGGACTGCCCCTCGCCCGCTCCTTTATTCATTAGACTGTCCCTCGCCCGCTCCTTTATTCATTGAACTGCCTCTCGCCCGCTCCTTTATTCACTGGACTGTCCCTCGCCCGCTCCTTTATTCTTTGGACTGCCCCTCGCCCGCTCCTTTGATCATTGGACTGTCCCTTGCCCGCTCCTTTATTCATTGGACTGTCCCTCGCCCTTTCCTTTATTCATTAGACTGCCCCTCGCCCGCCCCTTTGATCATTGGACTGTCCCTCGCCCGCTCCTTTATTCATTGGACTGTCCCTCACCCGCTCCTTTATTCATTAGACTGTCCCTTGCCCGCCCCTTGCCCGCCCCTTTATTCATTGGACTGTCCCTCGCCCGCTCTTTTATTCACTGGACTGTCCCTCGCCCTCTCCTTTATATATTGGACTGTCCGTCGCCCACTCCTTTATTCACTGGACTGTCCCTCGCCCGCTCCTTTATTCATTGGTCTGTCCCTCACCCGCTCCTTTATTCATTGGACTGTCCCTCACCCGCTCCTTTATTCATTGGACTGTCCCTCACCCGCTCCTTTATTCATTGGATTTCAGACCTTTCAGTTGTGGAGGTTCAGCATCCCATGTGGGTGATAACTGGGTGGGCTTTATGTAAATGCAATCTGCTTAGAAACGCCCACTCCTCCAGACTGACACCTCCCATTTAAGACATTTTGATATTTGCATACCTCCCCCAATCTCCACTGCTTGCATTAGGGCTGAGAGGTGTACTAAGGAAGGGTCCTCTGATGGGTTTTTTTTTTTTTTTTGGAAGCTCTTTACATGGCCCCTCCCACCAGCCTTGATCTGCCTGCATTGCATAGAGAAGCACAGAGATCCAGTAATGACATCTCTAGGTCTAACATAAGATATGTAATAAAAATGGAAAGGGTTTATTTAATAATGTCATTAGCATGTTGATGGGTGGAGAAGGGAGGTGCCAGAGACAGCAAAACACACTATATTACCAAAACTATTGGGACACCTGCCTTTACACACACATGATCTTCAATGGAGGGACAATTAGATTGAGGCCACCTACAGACAGGAGACAGGAGCCGCAATAAAACGGGAGATTTCAAGTCAATTATAAGAAGAAGGTTCAATCTGCTTATACAGATATTGTCAAAAGTATTGGGACGCCTGCCTTTACACGCACATGAACTTTAATGACATCCCAGTCTTAGTCCGTAGGGTTCAATATTGAGTCGGCCCCACCCTTTGCAGCTATAACAGCTTCAACTCTACTGGGAAGGCCGTCTACAAGGTTTAGGAGAGTGTCTATGGGAATGTTTGACCATTCTTCCAGAAGAGCATTTGTGAGGTCAGGCACTGATGTTGGACGAGAAGGCCTGGCTCGCAGTCTCCGCTCTAATTCGGGTTGAGGGCAGGACTCTGTGCAGGCCAGTCCACCCCAAACTCACTTATCCATGTCTTTATGAACCTTGCTTTGTGCACTTGTGCACAATCATGTTGGAACAGGAAGGGGCCGTCCCCAAACTGTTCCCACAAAGTTGTGAGAATGAAATAGTCCAAAATGTCTTGGTATGCTGACGCCTTAAGAGTTCCCTTCACTGCAACTAAGGGGCCAAGCCCAACCCCTGAAAAACAACCCCCACACCATAATCCCCCCTGCACCAAATGATTTGGACCAGTGCACAAAGCAAGGTCCATAAAGACATGAATGAGCGAGTTTGGGGTGGAGGAACTTGACTGGCCTGCACAGAGTCCTGACCTCAACCCAATAGAACACCTTTGGGGTGATTTAGAGCGGAGACTGCGAGCCAGGCCTTCTCATCCAACATCAGTACCTGACGTCACAAATGCACTTCCGGAAGAATGGTCAAACATTCCCATAGACACACTCCTAAACCTTGTGGACGGCCTTCCCAGAAGATTTGAAGTTGTTATAGCTGCAAAGGGTGGGACAACCCAATATTGAACCCTACGGGCTAAGACTGGGATGTCATTAAAGTTCATGTGCGTGTAAAGGCAGGTGTCACAATACTTTTGACAATATAGTGTATAAGCAGATTGAACCTCCTTCTTATGGCTGACTTAAAATCTTCCATTTTATTGCGTCTCCTGTCTCCTGTCTGGAGGTGGCCTCAATCTAATTGTCCCTCACGCTCACCTCATGCTATTTTATGTTGCTGTATATATTTATTTTATCACTTGCAGAATTAACATCGACATCACGGATATGGGAGAAGCCAAAATTCCCCAATTATCCGCCATTGGCTCCCACTGGAAGGGTCACCGGCAGTTTACAATAGGATGATTGGTGGATGGAGGAGACATGAGTAACAATTAAGTGGGAGTCGCGGGATGCTAATTATCAGCTCAGACAAGACATCATGGAGAGACGGAACGCAGAACGCGTTGGCGTTGCTCATTGGCACCGGCAATTAATTTCCAGCACTACCTGAACTGAGGAGACATGACCCCAAACTTCTCTTCCTCTCCTCCAGAGGAACCCATGGAATCGTTTTCAGGTCTTGGGGAACCCCTGATAAAAAAGGAATTATATCTACAATATAGATGTAGCGCTGGTAGATTTATGATCTACCATCTGATAGGTAAATTTAGTAAATTGCTCATTATAGGAAGTTAGATTTGCCTCTGTTCCAGCTTGGCTGAGTTGCGTGTAGTTCCACATTGTGTCGGTGGGTGTCGTTGTCACCAGGGGAGTTGTTAGGTCTGCAAAAGATCTGGGGCTAGAGCCCATAGCAGCAGTCACCAACCTTTTTGCATGCCCGCGGGGGGGGGGGGACCAGTGGTAAGCAATTTTTCACGTGCGATGCCTGGTGTTGGTGCTTCAATCATCATGGCATAATGGTTGATATGGTGTCAGGATGATTGAAGTGCATTATGTCTATTGTTACATTCTAATATATAATGAAGTGGTTCAACTCGCCATACTGCAGAATTAGTGGGAGCCCTGGGCGTGTCACTTGCCACATCTCCTGCCACCAGATGCAGCGTGTCACTTGCCACCGTTGCCTGTCACCAGATGCAGCGTGTTACTTGCCACCGTCACCTGCCACTAGATGTGGATTGTCACTTGCCATGTCGCCTGCCACCAGTGGTGGATTGTCACTTGCCACTTTCACCTGGCAGCAGATGTGGATTGTCACTTTCCACGTCTCCTGCCACCATTTGCAGATTGTCACTTGCCACATCTCTTGCCACCATTTGCAGATTGGCACTTGCCACGTCACTGGCCACTAGATGTGGGTTGTCACTTGCCAACTGATGTGGATTGTCACTTGCCATGCCAGCCAGTGCCACCAAATGTGCATTGATGCTGCATTGGTGGCAGGCTGACAGCACTGGTCCATTTAGTGAGAGCAGGAGAGCGGTGATGCGGGGCGGGCAGTAAGAGATGATGTCATCTCACTGCTCCCCGCCGCACCTCTGACATTGAAGCAAGGGGGTCTGGCTGCAAAGTGGAGCTCCATGATGACCGTGCTGTGAGGGCGGAAGAGTGCCGATTTGTGGCGGACAGTGAGAGATTATGTCATCTCTCTGCTGCTCGCCGCACCTCGCTCCCAAATTTAAGAGGCCCGGCTATGAAGAGCTCACTTCTTTCCTCTCATCCGCCTCTCTCATGCAGCCAGCCCACCTGCCGCAGCAGCCGCAACCCACTGGTTAGGCAGGGACCCTGCAGCAAGAGACTCGGGGCTATGGGCCCCAGTTTCGGGGCTATAGCCCCAATAGCCACCCCCTAGCAACGCCCCTGGTTGTCACCATTGGCGGATGTTGGAAAAGCAACGTGTTGAAGCGGATGAGTGCTCCTCTGTCCCGGAGACAACTCGGTGGAGGTGGTCCTCCGAGTTGCATTCTGGGAGAAGGTATTTATGGGACAGAAGCCATGTTTAGGGGTTCGTCTCCAGCCACCTGCTGGCCATCCTGGCCGACAGATATGCGTTAAGAGTACCACCTCGTGGTCCTCCGTTCCGGAGGCCCGCGTCGCTGCGGCACGTGGGTGGGCCCAGAAGACTGTCTGGGGCCTACCACAGCGGCAGAGGAATGGTCCTGAGCTGTCTATCCAGAGGGAAGAAGCTGGACAACCGAGAAGATCCCAGGGGAGGACCCGTCATGGAAGGATCATGCAGAGTGCTGGTCTGGAGAGGGGCCTGGTGACTCGGTTGGAGGACGCATCCTAAAGTGAGTCTACCCCATATTACTGCCGGGTTGGCTTAGAGGTCCAAGTACTGTGTCTGACATTCATCGTGAACCAATACATCCTGTGTCAGAGGATCGTACGGGTTTATTTCAAGCAAGTCTGTGGCAGAGACTTTTGTTCGTGCTACGTACTGGCTGCTAGGTAAGTGAGAGAGGCCTATACAGGCGAGCAAAGATCATGTCCCACAAAAAGGGGATTGCATTCAATTACAGTATTCAACTTTAAAGGATGTTGTAAAGGAACCTAAAGAAAGGTATTTGAGCTTCCCTACAGTTTTCCTCCTGCCTCTTTCCTGCTACTTCCTTCGTTACTTGGTTCAATAAAGCATTGAAAACGTACTGAAGTGTTGGTACTTAAATGGTCCAGAGGTAAAGTCAACGGAACCCTAGACCCGGTGTCGGTGAAACAGAGGTATCGAGAGTGAAGGTAACATCCCGCTTTAAACCAGCAGCTCCACCGAGAGTTAGTGCTACATAGATATCATAATATATTAGCATAATCAATACATTGTAGCAGGGGCATTGCAGTGTAGTAAAGAAAGTCATACGCTTGGGCGGGCATACACATGTATATACAGTAATATACGTGATTGTGTGTGTGTGTATATATATCCCCAGAGAGCCTCCCACTTACATCAGGGTTCCCAGAGAGCCCCCCACTTACATCAGGGTTCCCAGAGCGCCCCCCTTACATTAAGGTCCCCAGAGAGCCCCCCCCCCTTGCATCAGGGTCCCCAGAGAGCCCCCCACTTACATCAGGGTCCCCAGAGAGCCCCCCACTTACATCAGGGTCCCCAGAGAGCCCCCCACTTACATCAGGGTCCCCAGAGAGCCTCCCACTTACATCAGGGTTCCCAGAGAGCCCCCCACTTACATCAGGGTTCCCAGAGCGCCCCCCTTACATTAAGGTCCCCAGAGAGCCCCCCCACTTACATCAGGGTCCCCAGAGAGCCCCCCACTTACATCAGGGTCCCCAGAGAGCCCCCCACTTACATCAGGGTCCCCAGAGAGCCTCCCCTTACATCAGGGTCCCCAGAGAGCCCCCCACTTACATCAGGGTCCCCAGAGAGCCTCCCCTTACATCAGGGTCCCCAGAGAGCCTCCACTTACATCAGGGTCCCCAGAGAGCCTCCCCTTACATCAGGGTCCCCAGAGAGCCTCCCCTCTCCTTGGGGACCCCTGCAGAGACTTGGGGCTATGGGCCCCAGATTCGGGGCTATAGCCCCAAAACCACCCCCTAGCGACGCCGCTGCAAGTTTTAAATAAAAGAGTAAGTTTGTTTTTTTTTTTATTAACACCCCCCTTCTGTAGACATTAAAAGATTATTTTATCCACTTCCTTACTGGACACTTTCACCCCCCTCCTGCCCAGGACAATTTTCAGCTTTCAGCGCTCTCACACTTTGAATGACAATTGCGCGGTCATGCTACACTGTAACCATATGACATTTTTATCATTTTTTGGAGACAGATAGAGATTTCTTTTGGTGGTATTTACTCACCACTGGGGTTTATATTTTTTGCTAAATAAACAAAAAAAAAAAAAAAAAAAAAATTTTGAAAAATATTTTTTTTCTTAGTTTCTGTTATAAAAATGTTCAAATAAGTAATTTTTCTTCTTCATTTTTTTCCACAGAGGTAGATCTTAATTTTGGTGGTATTTAATCATCGCTGGGTTTTTAGTTTTTGCTAAATAAATGGAAAAAGACCAAAATTTTGAAAAAAAAAAAGTTTTTCTTAGATTCTGTTATAAAATTTTTCAAGCGGGTAATTTTCCTCCTTCACTGATGGGCACTGATGGGCACTGTTGAGGCAGGACTAATGGGCACTGATGAGGCTGCACAGATGAGTACTGATGAGGCTGCACTGATGGGCACTGATGAGGTGGCACTGATGGGCACTGATGAGGCTGCACTGATGAGGTGGCACTGATGGGCACTGTTGAGGCAGGACTATTGGGCACTGATGAGGCTGCACAGATGAGTACTGATGAGGCTGCACTGATGGGCACTGATGAGGTGGCACTGATGGGCACTGAGGTGGCACTAATGAGCACTGATGAGGCGGCACTAATGGGCACTGATGAGGCGGCACTGATGGGCACTGATGAGGCAGCACTGGTGAGCACTGATCAGGTGGCACTAATGTGCACTGAAGAGACGGCACTAATGGGTACTGGTGAGGCTGCACTGATGAGGCTGCACTGATGGGCACTGATGAGGTGGCACTGGTGGGGCACTGATAAGGCAGCACTGATGTGCACTGATGAGGCTGCACTGATGGGCACTGCCCCATGTGCTCTCCACATCCCCCCATGCTCTCCGGTGCCCCCTGTGCTCTCCACACCCCCCTATGCTCTCCGCTGCCCCCTCAGTGGTCTCCACATCCTCCCATGCTCTCCGGTCTCCCCCTGTGCTCTCCACACCCCCCATGCTCTCCACTGCCTCGTGAGCTCTCCACACCCCCCCATGCTCTCCGCTGCCCCCTGTGCTCTTCCCCTCCCCTCATGCTCTCCGCTGCCCCCATGTGCTCTCCACACCCCCCCCCCCCATGCTCTCCACTGCCTTGTGTGCTCTCCACATCCCCCCATGCTCTCCGCTGCCCCCTGTGCTCTCCACCCCCCCACTTGCTCTCCAGTGCCCCCCTGTGCTCTCCACATCCCCCCATGCTCTACGGTGCCCCCTGTGCTCTCCACACCCCCCCATCCTCTCCACTGCCCCCTGTGCTCTTCCCCTCCCCCCATGCTCTCCGTTGCCCCCCTGTGCTCTTCCCCTCCCCTCATGCTCTCCGCTGCCCCCATGTGCTCTCCACACCCCCCCCCCCCCATGCTCTCCACTGCCTTGTGTGCTCTCCACATCCCCCCATGCTCTCCGCTGCCCCCTGTGCTCTCCACCCCCCCACTTGCTCTCCAGTGCCCCCCTGTGCTCTCCACATCCCCCCATGCTCTACGGTGCCCCCTGTGCTCTCCACACCCCCCCATCCTCTCCACTGCCCCCTGTGCTCTTCCCCTCCCCCCATGCTCTCCGTTGCCCCCCTGTGCTCTTCCCCTCCCCCCATGCTCTCTCCGCTGCTCCCCCGTGCTCTCCACCTCCCCCCATGCTCTCTGCTGCCCCCCTGTGCTCTTTCTTTCCCCCCTGGCTCTCAGCCTCCTCCATGCTTTCCACCTTCCGCCATGCTCTCCGCTACCCCCGTACTCTCTGCTGCACCCCTGTACTCTCCATCTCCCCTCTGGCTCTCAGCCTTTCCCGTGCTCTCCACCTTCCCCCATGCTATCCGCTGCCCCCCTATGCTCCCCACAACCCCCCATGCTCTCCACCTCCCCCATGCTCTCCGCTGCCGCCCTGTGCTCTCTACATCCCCCACCCCATGCTCTCCACCACCCCCCTGCTCTCCCCCAGTGCTCTCCAGCCCCCCCAGTGCCCTCCAGCCCCCCAGTGCTCTCCAGCCCCCCCAGTGTTGTCCACCTCCCCCCAGTGCTTCCCAGCCCCCCCAGTGCTCTCCAGCCCCCCACTGTTGGCCGCCTCCCCCCCAGTGCTCTTCACCCCCCCAGTGCTCTCCAGCCCCCCCAGTGTTGTCCGCCTCCCCCCAGTGATCTCTGCCTCTCCCTGTGCTAACATGTCATTGGCGGCTTAGTCCAAAATGCCTGGGCCTATTTTTTGTCCCATTCCGTGCCTGACTTGAGGATATACAGTACAAATACAATACAGTAGGAATCAGAAGGCCCTGCTCCTTAGAGCTTACAATCTAAGAGGGAAGGTCAAGAGATACAAGAGGTAATAACTGTGGGTGATGTACTGATTGAGAAGATAAATGTACAGTTGTTAGGTGGGGGCCAGATAGGCTTCTCTCAAGAGATGAGTTTTCAGGGATCGTCTGAAAGTGGATAAAGTAGGAGAAAAAATTGGACAGATTGGGGTAGAGCATTCCAGAGGATGGGAGAGGCTCTGGAGAAGTCTTGAAGGTGAGCAAGGGATGAGGTGACAAGGGAGTTTGAGAGCAGGAGGTCTTGGGAGGAGCGAAGAGAACAAATAGGTTGGTATTTTAAGACTAAGTTAGTGATGTAGCTGGGGGCCAGGTTGTGGATGGCTTTGTAAGTTATAGTTAGTATCTTGAACTTAATTTGTTGGCAGAGTGGCAGCCAATGGAGGGATTGGCAGAGGGGTATACCAGACACTGAGCGGTTTGTGAGGTGGATGAGCCTGGCAGCAGCATTCATGATGGACTGAAGTGGGGATAGCCTATTTAGAGGTAAACCAATGAGGAGGGAGTTGCAGTAGTCGAGGCGGGAGATGACCAGCGAGTGGATTAGAAGCTTCGTGGTGGCATTGGTTAGGAAGGGGCGTATCTTGGAGACGTTACGGAGGTTGAGGCGGCAAGTTTTGGATAGCGATAGGACGTGGGGCCGAAAGGTTAGTCTAGAGTCCAGGATTCCACCTAGGACCTTGGCGTGGGGGGGACAAGTTGATATACAATACATAGTCGATCGCAGTCAGATGTGAAAGCATCTGCAGCACTTTAAGCAGACATCCTCTTCTGACAGTCTCTCTCTTGTTATAGCTGCAAAGGGCGGGCCAACTCAATATTGAACCCTACGGACCAGTGGCGTCGCTAGGGGGTGGCTTTTGGGGCTACAGCCCTGCATCTGGGGCCCATAGCCCAGAGTCTCTGCAGGGGTCCCCAAGGGGAGGGGAGGCTCTCTGGGGACCCTGATGCAAGGGGGAGGCTCTCTGGGGACCCTGATTTTAAGAGGGAGGCTCTCTGGGGACCCTGATTTTAAGGGGGACTCTCTGGGGACCCTAATGTAAGGGGGGCTCTCTGGGGACCCTGATGTAAGGGGGGCTCTCTGGGGACCCTGATGTAAGAGGGGGCTCTCTAGGGACCCTAATGTAAGGGGGGGCTCTCTGGGGACCCTGATGTAAGGGGGAGGCTCTCTGTGGACTCTGATGTAAGGAGGAGGCTCTCTAGGGACCCTAATGTAAGGGGGGGCTCTCTGGGGACCCTGATGTAAGGGGGGCTCTCTGGAGACCCTGATGTAAGAGGGGGCTCTCTGGGGACCCTAATGTAAGGGGGAGGCTCTCTGTGGACTCTGATGTAAGGAGGAGGCTCTCTAGGGACCCTAATGTAAGGGGGGGCTCTCTGGGGAGCCTGATGTAAGGGGGGGCTCTCTGGGGACCCTGATGTAAGAGGGGGCTCTCTGGGGACCCTGATGTAAGAGGGGGCTCTCTGGGGACCCTGATGTAAGTAGGGCTCTCTGGGGACCCTGATGTAAGAAGGGGCTCTCTGGGGACCCTAATGTAAGGGGGAGGCTCTCTGGGGACTCTGATGTAAGGAGGAGGCTCTCTAGGGACCTTGATGTAAGAGGGGCTCTCTGGGGACCCTGATGTAAGTGGGGGCCTCTCTGGGGATATACACACATGTATATTACTGTATATACATGTGTATGCCCGCCCAAGCGTATGACTTTCTTTACTACACTGCTATGAGCTCTAGCCCCAGATCTTTTGTAGACCTAACAACGCCCCTGCTACGGACTAAGACTGGGATGCCATTAAAGTTCATGTGCGTGTAAAGGCAGGTGTCCCAATACTTTTGGCGATCTAGTGTATAATACGCTTTTCTCTTTAATGCACAAATGAAGCTGACATTCTAACTTTATACAGATGACCCGAAGAAAAAAAAAAAAAAGAAGGGAGGCAGAGGAATAAAAAATGACAACTCAACGCATCGGCTCCGGCGCTGTTCGCACTCAGTACCCAAGGATCTCCACCAGCCCAGCCGATGACTAATTGCGCACGGAGATGACACTGCGGTGAATGCAAAGTCAAGAGATGAGATAGCGAAGTACGTCTGTTGCCATTTTCAATTTATTTTCTAGATAATCGCCGTCAGCGGGCCTGATTATAACGAAGCATCCTTTCGTGGCGTTTCGCAGCCCCCGTGACTAATTAGGCAACAGGTAGCTGAGGAACATCTAAGGAATGTCAAATTTTTAAGGGGGCCTGGAACTTTGGAACCGCCTGGAGACATCTCTGGAGAACAGACAGACAGGCAACCGGAAAGTTATGGCAAAGCTGAAGAACGGACGTGGTACAAAGTGGTACAAAGCGAACCGCGCGCTCCGAGCGTTCCTGCGCCTACCTCCCCCTTGAAAAGCCGCGGCTAGATTATCAGTTGTTACTAAGCAGATGTAACGGCTGACAAACACAAACTTAAATAATACAAATGTGGCTGGTGTTACCCTTCACAGCCTCTCAGATGTGTCAAAAAACTGCAAAGAGAGAAAAGAAAAAAAAAAAGAAAAAGAAAAAAAATTCCCATTTGGCGGCCTGGAAGAGAAAAGATACGGAAACTCGGATTCCGCGCTAACTGTGTACCGGCGGAATGATTGAGGGGCTCACTCTGTTCTGTAAACTTCAGTGTCTGTAGAATGCGCCTCTCTTCGGGGCACGCGGATGAAACGCGGGAGAGATGTAACAATTACACCTTTGTCAGACCTGACCAGAAACTTCCAACTCGGAGGGAAGAAAACCTAAAAGTAAAAATAAAAAATAGATAATGGCGCACATTTTGTTTTTCCCAAATTGCTCGCACTTTCTTTAGCAGATATTCAGAGTCGGGACTCCGGAGTCTATTTTATTAAAACGTAGGAGAAATTAATTTGTGCGTTTGTACGCAAAATGAACGCGTGTTTACATATAAATCAATTTACACTAATTTAGGTGTTCTATAGACTTTCCCCTCCAAACTACCCTTTATTTCCCAGAATGCACCGAGTGTGGCTTGTGAGGTAGTGAGAGAAACGAGTGTTCTGCAGTACTATATTATTTTATTTTTTATTAAACATAAGAATAATAATTATTATCATAGGCGTGCGCACAGGGTGTGCCAGGTGTGCCTGGGCACACCCTAATCATGCTGTGCTGCACAGATTCCCCCTGTTGTTTGGCTGTCTTAAAAATGAGATATCAGGGGTCTGTTTAGACCTCTGATATCAAACCAAAGCCCCCCCAATGGAGCTCCTAAAAAATTGTATAATAATAATAATAATATATTATTAAATAAAATTGTAAAAAATAGAAAAATTGTAAAAAAAATTTATGATAAAAAAAATAATAAAAAAATATAAATAAAAAGTATAAATAATAAAAAAAAGAATACATTTTTTTAATAAAAATTATATATATATATATATATATATATATATATATATATATATATATATATATATATATATATATACACATGTGTTTGAGCTTTGGGTGCACACCCTAATGCCATGGTCTGCGCACGCCTATGATTATTATTATTATTATTATTATCAGTGGTAGTAGTTATTATTTATATTTATTTATTTATTTTTATTTATTTGGCACAGTATTTTACCTATTATTTTGTTTTAATGTATGCATTATTATTACTAATAATAATAAAAAATTAATTTTATTATTATTATTGTAAAGGAAATGTGTAAATTCTGTATACAATTGTATTCAATTTTGTATGGTTTTCCTATGTATTGCACATCGCACTCACTGTGCACACGGCACTAATAATGTGTCCTGATTAGAATTAGCCTGCCTATGTTAATAATAACAATAATAACAACAATTATATTATTATCAGTAGTAGTAGTAGTAGTAATTTTTATTATTTAGATTTTTTTTTATTTGGCAGGTCTATATTATTTTACTTATTATACTGTATTTATTTATTTATTTATGCTTATTATTATTATTATTATTATTATTATTATTATTATTATTATTATTGTTGTTGTTGCTGGTTTGTTAATAATAATAATAATAATTCTATAATTATCAGTCATAATAGCAATTTTGATTATTTAGATTTTATTATTTTTATTCATTTGGCAGGTCTACATTATTTTACTTATTATTAATATTTGTATTTTTATTATTAAAATTATTGTTGTTGTTGTTGTTAATAATAATAATTCCATAAATATCAGTCTTAATAGTAATTTTAATTATTTATATTTATTTATTTGGGAGGTCTACATTATTTTTACTTATTATTATGTATTTATTTGTTCATTTTTAATATTATTATTGTTGCTGTTGTTGTTAATAATAATGTTAATAATAATTCTATAATTATCAGTCATAATAGTAATTTTTATTATTTATATTCATTTATTTTTATTTATTTGGCAGGTCTACATTATTTTACTTATTATTATTATGTCTTTATTATTATTATTATTATTATTATTATTATTATTATTATTATTATTATTTGTATTATTATTATTGTTGTTGTTGTTGTTAATAATAATAATAATAATAATAATAATTCTATAATTATCAGTCATAATAGCAATTTTTATTATTTATATTTATTTATTTGTATTTATTTGGCAGGTCTACATTATTTTACTTATTATTTTTATTATTATTATTATTATTATTATGTATTTATTTATCATTAATATTATTATGTATTTAATTATTATTATTATTATTATTATTATTATTATTATTATGTATTTATTATTATTATTATTATTATTATTTTTATTATTATTATTATTTTTATTGTTGTTGTTAATAATAATAATTCTATAATTATCAGTTGTAATAGTCATTTTTATTATTTATATTTATTTATTTTTATTTATTTGGCAGGCCTACGGTATTTTATTTAATTATTATGTATTTATTATTATTATTATTATTATTATTATTATTATTATTATTACAGGAGGTGCGTTACTGGTCAGATCACCAGGTGAAAACGGTGGGGGAAAAAGCTTCAAAAAAGCGAAACGAATGCAGCCACCAGATCTAATGATTGGTAGACCGCAATATATTACATTTTTGGGGTTTAAAATCGCTTACACCAACCCACTGTACTAAAATCCTTTTTATATCCTAAATGTATGAGTTTGACTTGAGTGAACCTTTAAATGGTCGGCAGCCATAGTCGATATAACACACTGAAGAGACAAACCCAAGAAGAGTTCCTCTCCTTCCTCCATCCACTCAAAATTAGAAAAAAAAAAAAAAAACGTTTTTGGCTTGACGTTCACTTTAATATTTTTACGTGAGCGGAAATCATTGACTTTCTAAGTTCCTTAGCCGGTGTGATGCGAGTTTTCTTTGTATTTAATCAGGACACTTGAGTGTCATCCAGAAGGAAATCAGAATAGCAGAACGTCTTCTCCCGATGTTCCTCCTCCATGTATTATACATGCTACATGTAATTATAGTGATGATGATACTTGGAAGTCCTTCTTCTTCCCAGACCATATCCTCCGTCTCCTGTACAGTTCACCGAATCTCCGACCTCTTCCATACATTCAAAGAGAACAAATGCAAAAATCTCATTCCACTGAAGACACTTGAAATAAGATAAGATGTGTGTTTGACGTCTCCGGGGTGAGACAACCCCCCCTCCCCCGCTATCCAGTAGAGAGGGGCGAGGAGATCAGTGAAGTGTCTCGGCAGCCTATAGATGCAATAAGTAAAGCGGAACTACACAACATCCGAGCACCACAAACCAAACACACTTATTATTATGTATTTATTTATTTTTATTATTATTATTATTATTATTATTTTTATTATTATTATTATTATTATTAATATTAATATTATTATTATTTATTATTATTATTATTATTATTATTATTATTATTATTATTATTTTATTATTGTTATTATTATTATTATTATTGCTGTTGTTAATAATTTGATCTAGAGTCACTAAACCCACATTATAAAAAAAAAAAAAAGATCAATAAATGGCGTATTCCATGCTGTTCATACTCCCTCACTATGGGATTCCTTTTCTATATTCTGCAAAAAAAAACCTGGCTGATCCTGCTGCTCTCTGTTGCCCCCTTCTGTCCATGTCCCCAATGCAGTTGGGGATTTTTGCAGAGCGGTGTTGGCAGCTCTGCACATGCTCAGTTTTCAGTGACTTTCTATGCTGAGTATTTCCTCCCTATCACATCTGAGCAGACCATGTGACTATAGAGTCACACATGTGGGCGTATACACAGTGCTAAATGACCGCCCACTCCCTCCCTCCTCCTCTTCTAATATCCCGCCTCCATATCCCAATGGAGGCGGGATATTACATAGTAGTTTGATGGAGGCTTTGCCGGGACTATAAACGGGGCAGTGGCCAATAGCTTTCATCTCTTTATTTATTCTGAGCATGCGTGGCACTTTGTCCGTCGGATTTGTGTACACACGATCGGATTTTGTTGTCGGAAAATTTTATATCCTGCTCTCAAACTTTGTGTGTCGGAAAATCCGATGGAAAATGTCCGATGGAGCCCACACATGGTCGGAATTTCCGACAACACGCTCCGATCGGACATTTTCCATCGGAAAATCCGACCGTGTGTACGGGGCATAAGACACAGGCTGAGGGGGGAGTGGCACAGCCTGTGACTGCCCACACCATGTTATTGGCAAAAAAGAATAAAGATTTGATTTCAATATATATATATATATATATATATATATATATATATATATATATATATATATACCGTATATACTTGAGTATAAGTCGTTCCGAGTATAAGTCGAGGCCCTAATTTAACCACAAATAAATGGGAAAAACTTATTGACCCGAGTATAAGCCTAGGGTGAGAAATGCACAGCTACTGTAAGTGGAAAAGAGGGTCAACAATGCCCATTTGCAGCCTCACTGTGCCCATTTGCAGCCATAAGTCCCCCGAACTTCAAACTCGGTAGTTAAAGCGGGGTTCCACCCAAATTTTGAACAATATCTGTATGTATTCTCTTCCTTGCCTAGATGCTGACATGCCGTTTAAAAAAATGTAAATCGCCGTAATTACCTTTTATTTTTCTATTCTTCTTTGCACTTCCTGGTTCTCCTCCCGTGGGAGTAGGCGTGTTTCTAGCCTCTCCCAGACTCCTGGGAGCTAGTCTCAGGCTTCCCAGGATGCCACTGAGCATGTGCGGGAACGAGCGGTGAATGCTGGGAGCACAGCATTCACCACATCCAGGAAATAAATGCTTGTGGGCTTCAAATGCCCACAATGAAGATGGAAACCGCCTGCAGTGAATAATATAAGTTATTCTTTCCGACGAAATCTGACACAGGCAGACATATTACACACAATATGTCAGTATGTAATGCTAAGAAGAAAAGTTTGTGAATGAACTAAAAAAAAAACAAAACGATGGATAGGTGGACCCCCGCTTTAAGGGTTCCTAGATGCCCCCTAGCTGCAGCCAAAATTTGGGGTCTCTGAACCCAAAGTGTCCTGAAATGACATTGCTGCAGATGGACACAGTTGACCGATTTGGGGCCCCGTATCTCGGGGCCACTAAGGTCTAGGAACCCCAAATTTGGTGTGCAAACCCAATGGAACTAGCACCATAAAATATCCAAAGCTGGGGTTTCTAGCACCAAGTAGCCCCGAGATACAGGGCCCCAAAAATCAGTTCAGAAAATGTCAAGCACTTTTCTGCAGCAGAGAATGACATTTTCCGAACCTATTCTGGGGCCCCGTATCTCGGGGCCACTTGGTGCTAGGAACCCCAGCTTTGGATATGTTATGGTACCAGGTCCACTGTGTTAGCACACCAAACTTGGGGTTCCTAGCACCAAGTGGCCCTGAGATACGAAGCCCCAAAGTCAGTTCAGAAAATATCAAGCACTTTTCTGCAGCAGAGAATGACATTTTCCGAACCGATTTTGGGGCCACGTATCTCGGGGCCACTTGGTGCTAGGAACCCCAGCTTTGGATATGTTGTGGCACCAGTTGCACTGGGTTTGCACACCAAGTGGCCCTGAGATACGGGGCCCCAAAATCGGTTTGGAAAATGACATTTTTTGCTGCAGAAAAGTGCTTGACTCGAGCATAAGCCGAGGGGGGCACTTTCAGCACAAAAAAATGTGCTGAAAAACTCGACTTATACTCGAGTATATACGGTATATATATTTGTTCTGTTCGACAGTATATTGATCTTATTTATTTATTTTTACTCTGTATTCCAAAGGCTGTTTAATTTTTTCAATTTACTTTAAAAATGTGACCAGCAGTAGAGGACTAGAAGCTCCTCCTGCTTATGTTTTCCTGCAGACAGGCTGGGAGCGAGCCGGTTCATGTGATGGAGTTGGATATTAATTAGGTAAAAGGTACTTAGATGTTTTTTTTTTTTTTTTATTTAAATAATGACAGTGCCGTCATCCATATACAGAAATAGAAGGGAGAATTGAAATGTGTGCGTTTAGTATCACTTAAACTACTTGGTGTCCGCGCTATAGCCAGCTTGGGCTTAAAATGCCGGGAGGGCGTACATGGACGTCCTCCCGTTCTTGCGCTGCCTGTGCGCCTTGGGACTCCCTTACCACATGTTCAGCTATCAACCAATGACAGCTGATCACGGAAGTAAACAGGAGCCAGTTATGCTGTCAGCATGAAGAAAAGAAGAAAGCAGTTAATTGGCTTCTGTTAGAGGGACATAGGTCCCCCTAGTGCCCACCAGTGCTGCTAATCAGTGCCCTCCAGTGCTGCTAAGTAAGTGCCCACCAGTGCCATCTATCAGTGCCCATCAGTACTGCTAATCAGTGCCCACCAGTGCCACCTACCAGTGCTGCCAATCAGTGGCCTTTACTGCCTCATCATCAGTGCTGCCTATCAGTGTACCTACCAATGCCCATCAGTGGCGCTTATCAGTGCCCATCAGTGCCACCTCTCCATGCTGCCTATCAGTGCCCATCAGTGCCACCTATTAGTGTCCATCAGTGCCGTCTATCAGTGCCACCTCTCCGTGCTGCCTATCAGTGCCCATCAGTGCCACCTATTAGTGTCCATCAGTGCTGTCTATCAGTGCCACCTCTCCGTGCTGCCTATCAGTGCCCATCAGTGCCACCTATTAGGGCCCATCAGTGCCACCTATCAGTGCTCACCAGTGCTGCCTATCAGTGCCACCTCTCTGTGCTGCCTATTAGTGCCCATCAGTGCCACTTATCAGTGCCACCTATCAGTTCCCATCAGTACTGCTAATCAGTGCTCACCAGTGCCACCTACCAGTGCCCATCAGTGCTGCCTATCAGTGCCACCCATCAGTGTTGCTTCATCAATGCCTCCTGATCAGTGCCCACCAGTGCCGCCTCATCAGTGCCCATCAGTGCAGCCTATAAGTGCCCATCACTGAAGGGAAAAATTACATGTTTGCTACCCATCACTGCCTCATCATCTTTGCTGCCTATCAGTGCCACCTATCACTGCCCATCAGTGCCGCCTATCAGTGCCGATCAGTGCCACCTATCAAAGCCCATCAGTGCCGCTTATTAGTCCCACCTATTAGTGCCACCCCTCTGTGCTGCCTATTAGTGCCACCCCTCTGTGCTGCCTATCAGTGCCACCCATCAGTGCCCATCAGTGCCACCCATCACTGTTGCTTCATCAATGCCTCCTGATCAGTGCCCACCAGTGCCGCCTCATTAGTGCCCATCAGTGCAGCCTATCAGTGCCCATCACTGAAGGGAAAAAATACATGTTTGCTACCCATCACTGCCTCATCATCTTTGCTGCCTATCAGTGCCACCTATCACTGCCCATCAGTGCCGCCTATCAGGGCCCATCAGTGAAGGAGAAAAATTACATTTTTACAAAATTTTATAACAAAATATGAAAAATGTTTGGCTTTTCCCCCCAAATTTTCTGTCTTTTTTTGTTTGTTTGGTGATTAAATACCACTAAAAGAAAGCTCTATTTGTGTGAAAAAAATGATACAAATTTCCTATGGGTACAGCGTTGTATGACCGCTCAATTCGGTCATTCAAAGTGAGACAACGCTGAAAGCTGAAAATCGGCCAGGGTAGGAAGGGGGTGTAAGTGTCCTGGGGTTGCCTGATTGGATTTAAAATTAAAAGTTGGGTTTGGCTAAATCTTGGCCTTACATAACTGCTAGTCAATCTAAAGGAAAATATATACAATTGTGAAATGTTGAAATGAAATGTGTGGGCAGTTTGGCCCGTCTCTTCCTCACTTTTGAACTGTCCCTAAACTTAGGGGTATATTTATGAAAAAAAAAATTGCACAGCCGTTCATCCATTGAAACTGTACATTCATTTTGTGTGAATAATGAAAAATGCGTTCAAATTCCGATTTGGAGTGAAACAAACTGCACATGTCTAATTGGTGTTACAATTTATCCAAAAGGTGATCAGTAGGGTGGAGGTCATGGCTCTTTGTAGGCCACTCAAGCTCCTCCACACCGTATTGGTCAAACCATGTCTTTATGGAGCTGGTTTTGTTCGTGCAGGAACAGAAAAGGGTCTTCCCCAAATTGTTCCCACAAGGTCACGTTCCTACACACCAAACTGGTCAAACTATGTCTTTATGGAGCTGGTTTTGTTCGTGCAGGAACAGAAAAGGGTCTTCCCCAAACTGTTCCCACAAGGTCACGTTCATACACACCAAACTGGTCAAACTATGTCTTTATGGAGCTGGTTTTGTTCGTGCAGGAACAGAAAAGGGACTTTCCCAAACTGTTTCCACAAGGTCACGTTCCTACACATCAAACTGGTCAAACCATGTCTTTATGGAACTGGCTTTGTACACAGGGGCACAGTCATACTGGAACAGAAAGGGGCTTTTACCAAACTGTTACCACAAGGTCACGTTCCTACACACCAAACTGGTCAAACCATGTCTTCATGGAGCTGGCTTTGTACACCAGGGGTTCAGTAACGCTGGAACAGAAAATGGTCTTCCCCAAACTGTTCCCACAAGGTCCACGGACACACCAAACTGGTCAAACCATGTCTTTATGGAGCTGGTTTTGTTCGTGCAGGAACAGAGAAGGGTCTTCCCCAAACTGTTCCCACAAGGTCACGTTCATACACACCAAACTGGTCAAACTATGTCTTTATGGAGCTGGTTTTGTTCGTGCAGGAACAGAAAAAAAGTCTTTCCCAAACTGTTTCCACAAGGTCACGTTCCTACACACCAAACTGGTCAAATCATGTCTTTATGGAACTGGCTTTGTACACCAGGGGTTCAGTAATGCTGGAAGAGAAAAGGGTCTTCCCCAAACTGTTCCCACAAGGTCCACGGACACACCAAACTGGTCAAACCATGTCTTTATGGATCTGGTTTTGTTCGTGCAGGAACAGAAAAGGGTCTTCCCCAAATTGTTCCCACAAGGTCACGTTCCTACACACCAAACTGGTCAAACTATGTCTTTATGGAGCTGGTTTTGTTCGTGCAGGAACAGAAAAGGGTCTTCCCCAAACTGTTCCCACAAGGTCACGTTCATACACACCAAACTGGTCAAACTATGTCTTTATGGAGATGGTTTTGTTCGTGCAGGAACAGAAAAGGGACTTTCCCAAACTGTTTCCACAAGGTCACGTTCCTACACATCAAACTGGTCAAACCATGTCTTTATGGAACTGGCTTTGTACACAGGGGCACAGTCATACTGGAACAGAAAGGGGCTTTTACCAAACTGTTACCACAAGGTCACGTTCCTACACATCAAACTGGTCAAACCATGTCTTCATGGAGCTGGCTTTGTACACCAGGGGTTCAGTAACGCTGGAACAGAAAATGGTCTTCCCCAAACTGTTCCCACAAGGTCCACGGACACACCAAACTGGTCAAACCATGTCTTTATGGAGCTGGTTTTGTTCGTGCAGGAACAGAGAAGGGTCTTCCCCAAACTGTTCCCACAAGGTCACGTTCATACACACCAAACTGGTCAAACTATGTCTTTATGGAGCTGGTTTTGTTCGTGCAGGAACAGAAAAAAAGTCTTTCCCAAACTGTTTCCACAAGGTCACGTTCCTACACACCAAACTGGTCAAACCATGTCTTTATGGAACTGGCTTTGTACACCAGGGGTTCAGTAATGCTGGAAGAGAAAAGGGTCTTCCCCAAACTGTTCCCACAAGGTCCACGGACACACCAAACTGGTCAAACCATGTCTTTATGGAGCTGGTTTTGTTCGTGCAGGAACAGAAAAGGGTCTTCCCCAAATTGTTCCCACAAGGTCACGTTCCTACACACCAAACTGGTCAAACTATGTCTTTATGGAGCTGGTTTTGTTCGTGCAGGAACAGAAAAGGGTCTTCCCCAAACTGTTCCCACAAGGTCACGTTCATACACACCAAACTGGTCAAACTATGTCTTTATGGAGCTGGTTTTGTTCGTGCAGGAACAGAAAAGGGACTTTCCCAAACTGTTTCCACAAGGTCACGTTCCTACACATCAAACTGGTCAAACCATGTCTTTATGGAACTGGCTTTGTACACAGGGGCACAGTCATACTGGAACAGAAAGGGGCTTTTACCAAACTGTTACCACAAGGTCACGTTCCTACACATCAAACTGGTCAAACTATGTCTTTATGGAGCTGGTTTTGTTCGTGCAGGAACAGAAAAAAAGTCTTTCCCAAACTGTTTCCACAAGGTCACGTTCCTACGCACCAAACTGGTCAAACCGTGTCTTTATGGAACTGGCTTTGTACACAGGGGCACAGTCATACTGGAACAGAAAAGGGCCTTCACCAAACTGTTACCACAAGGTCATGTTCCTACACACCAAACTGGTCAAACCATGTCTTTATGGAACTGGCTTTGCACACAGGGGCACAGTCATACTGGAACAGAAAAGGGCATTCACCAAACTGTTACCACAGGTCATGTTCATACACACCAAACTGGTCAAACCATCTCTTTATGGAGCTGGTTTTGTTCGTGCAGGAACAGAAAAAAAAGGGTCTTCCCCAAACTGTTCCCACAAGGTCACGTTCATACACACCAAACTGGTCAAACTATGTCTTTATGGAGCTGGTTTTGTTCATGCAGGAACAGAATAGGGTCTTCCCCAAACTGTTCCCACAAGGTCACGTTCATACACACCAAACTGGTCAAACTATGTCTTTATGGAGCTGGTTTTGTTCATGCAGGAACAGAAAAAAAGTCTTTCCCAAACTGTTTCCACAAGGTCACGTTCCTACGCACCAAACTGGTCAAACCGTGTCTTTATGGAACTGGCTTTGTACACAGGGACACAGTTGTGCTGTAACAGAAAGGGGTCTTCCCCAAATTGTTCCCACAAGGTCACATTTCTACACACCAAACTGGTCAAACTATGTCTTCATGGAGCTGGCTTTGTACACCAGGGGTTCAGTAACGCTGGAAGAGAAAATGGTCTTCCCCAAACTGTTCCCACAAGGTCACGTTCCAACACACCAAACTGGTCAATCCATGTCCTTATGGAACTGTCTTTGTACACCAGGAGTTCAGTAATGCTGGAACAGAAAAGCGCCTTCACCAAACTGTTACCACAAGGTCACATTCCTACACACCAAACTGGCCAAACCATGTCTTTATGGAGCTGGCTTTGTACACAGGGGCACAGTGATACTGAAACAGAAAAGGGCCTTCACGAAACTGTTACCCACGAGGTCAAGTTCCTACACACCAAACTGGTCAAACTATGTTTTTATGGAGCTGGCTTTGTACACAGGGATACAGTCATGTTGGAGCAGAAAAGGGTCTTCCCCAAACTGTTACCACAAAGTTGGAAGGGCACAATTGTCTAAAATGTCTTTGTATTTACCGTCCCATCCACTGGACACACCTGTACTCAGTCATTTGGAGGAGGCCCACATGCCTTTTGGTCATAACGTGTGAATGCAGAAGGAACTTATAACTTTTCTGGGGCTCTATGTCTTAGAAATGAATTTAATTGTACTCTGAGTAAACCCCCTTTGTCTCCTAGTCCATCTCTCCTCCTACTGTTGTCCTAGTCTGCTTTTTCCTCCCCCTCCTCTGGAAGGAAGGCTGTTATTACTTTCTATAAAACACAGGTTTGTATTTGTCAGAGCGTTGTAAAAAAACACCATTATCTGGGTTCATGGGGAGAGGATCCTCTTAATGAGCGCGCTGAGTTTTCCATCTCTTCTCTTTCGCTTCCAAAGGTTTGTGTAACCCTGGCAGTGAATATTAAAAAATGCATCATGTTCATTTGCATGCGGTGGGGTGAAATGATTCCTCCGCAGCTTGAAACTCTACTTTCAAACATATTAGAAGTTTACTTTCATAAATATAACTGTTTTCACTGCAGGAAGGTTCAGTAAAAGTTCCTATAACCATTGTACTCTCTCAATATTTCTTTTATATCTTTTTTTTTTCCCTTTACTTTTGTCAGTTTTCTTTTATCATAATTCATATCTGCATATATATAATTATGTATACTGTATATAAGTTTTGGTTTTGAATACACTTTAGGATCCAACGTCTTTTTGATAGGTTTGTATGAAATAGTAGAGTTGTAGATTAGCATTAGGGATGAGCTTCGTGTTCGAGTCGAACCCATGTTCGACTCGAACATCGGCTGTTCGACCGTCCGTCGAATTGCGAACGTTATGGGCCGTTCGCGCCAAATTCGTGTGGCGCGTCACGGCCCATAATTCACTGCGGCATCGCAGTGCATTGCTGGCTGATGATTGGCCAAGCATGCACTATGACCCGCATGCTTGGCCAATCACAGCGCCGTCAGTAGAGAGAGCTGTAATTGGCCAAAGCCAGGGTGGCTTTGGCCAATTATGGCTCAGGGGATTTAGTACACGCCCCACACTATATAAGGCCGCCTGCACGGCGGCCCTGTGTAGTGTGTTCCGGTGTGCTGATAGAGAGAGAGACAGACAGTGTCATTTGATTTGAGAGCTAGATTAGGCTAGATCTGTTCCTGCTCTTTACATTTAGTGCAGTGCGTCCTGCTCACAGTGTTCAGCTAGATCCGTTCCTGCTCTTTACATTTAGTGCAGTGCGTCCTGCTCACAGTGTTCAGCTAGATCCGTTCCTGCTCTTTACATTTAGTGCAGTGCGTCCTGCTCACAGTGTTCAGCTAGATCTGTTCCTGCTATTTACATTTAGTGCAGTCAGTGCGTCCTGCTCACAGTGTTCAGCTAGATCCGTTCCTGCTATTTACATTTAGTGCAGTCAGTGCGTCCTGCTCACAGTGTTCAGCTAGATCTGTTCCTGCTATTTACATTTAGTGCAGTGCGTCCTGCTCACAGTGTTCAGCTAGATCCGTTCCTGCTATTTACATTTAGTGCAGTCAGTGCGTCCTGCTCACAGTGTTCAGCTAGATCCGTTCCTGCTATTTACATTTAGTGCAGTGCGTCCTGCTCACAGTGTTCAGCTAGATCTGTTCCTGCTATTTACATTTAGTGCAGTCAGTGCGTCCTGCTCACAGTGTTCAGCTAGATCCGTTCCTGCTATTTACATTTAGTGCAGTGCGTCCTGCTCACAGTGTTCAGCTAGATCCGTTCCTGCTATTTACATTTAGTGCAGTGCGTCCTGCTCACAGTGTTCAGCTAGATCCGTTCCTGCTATTTACATTTAGTGCAGTCAGTGCGTCCTGCTCACAGTGTTCAGCTAGATCCGTTCCTGCTATTTACATTTAGTGCAGTGCGTCCTGCTCACAGTGTTCAGCTAGATCTGTTCCTGCTATTTACATTTAGTGCAGTCAGTGCGTCCTGCTCACAGTGTTCAGCTAGATCCGTTCCTGCTATTTACATTTAGTGCAGTGCGTCCTGCTCACAGTGTTCAGCTAGATCCGTTCCTGCTATTTACATTTAGTGCAGTGCGTCCTGCTCACAGTGTTCAGCTAGATCCGTTCCTGCTATTTACATTTAGTGCAGTGCGTCCTGCTCACAGTGTTCAGCTAGATCCGTTCCTGCTATTTACATTTAGTGCAGTCAGTGCGTCCTGCTCACAGTGTTCAGCTAGATCCGTTCCTGCTATTTACATTTAGTGCAGTGCGTCCTGCTCACAGTGTTCAGCTAGATCTGTTCCTGCTATTTACATTTAGTGCAGTCAGTGCGTCCTGCTCACAGTGTTCAGCTAGATCCGTTCCTGCTATTTACATTTAGTGCAGTGCGTCCTGCTCACAGTGTTCAGCTAGA
Organism: Lithobates septentrionalis; assembly: GCA_037952835.1. Taxonomy (NCBI): domain Eukaryota; kingdom Metazoa; phylum Chordata; class Amphibia; order Anura; family Ranidae; genus Lithobates; species Lithobates septentrionalis. The sequence continues at coordinate 99,962 of JBBDGP010003456.1, read as the reverse complement.
TCCGTTCCTGCTATTTACATTTAGTGCAGTGCGTCCTGCTCACGGTGTTCAGCTAGATCCGTTCCTGCTATTTACATTTAGTGCAGTGCGTCCTGCTCACAGTGTTCAGCTAGATCCGTTCCTGCTATTTACATTTAGTGCAGTGCGTCCTGCTCACAGTGTTCAGCTAGATCTGTTCCTGCTATTTACATTTAGTGCAGTGCGTCCTGCTCACAGTGTTCAGCTAGATCTGTTCCTGCTATTTACATTTAGTGCAGTCAGTGCGTCCTGCTCACAGTGTTCAGCTAGATCCGTTCCTGCTATTTACATTTAGTGCAGTGCGTCCTGCTCACAGTGTTCAGCTAGATCCGTTCCTGCTATTTACATTTAGTGCAGTGCGTCCTGCTCACAGTGTTCAGCTAGATCCGTTCCTGCTATTTACATTTAGTGCAGTGCGTCCTGCTCACAGTGTTCAGCTAGATCTGTTCCTGCTATTTACATTTAGTGCAGTCAGTGCGTCCTGCTCACAGTGTTCAGCTAGATCCGTTCCTGCTATTTACATTTAGTGCAGTGCGTCCTGCTCACAGTGTTCAGCTAGATCTGTTCCTGCTATTTACATTTAGTGCAGTCAGTGCGTCCTGCTCACAGTGTTCAGCTAGATCCGTTCCTGCTATTTACATTTAGTGCAGTCAGTGCGTCCTGCTCACAGTGTTCAGCTAGATCCGTTCCTGCTATTTACATTTAGTGCAGTGCGTCCTGCTCACAGTGTTCAGCTAGATCCGTTCCTGTTATCTTCCTACTGACAGGCAGGCTTGTCTGTTTACAGTATATAAAGCTACCTGAAGAAAATTACAGGTGTTCTATCCCAGCTTAGTGCAGCTACAGGCCATTAGTATGTCTGGAAGGCCAAGAAGGAGAGGCAGACAGTCACAAGCCAATAAGAGAGGGCAAGCAGGCTCTGTGTCTAGTGCTGGTCGTGGAGACGGTGCATCCTCATCAGCACGTGGCCATGGGACACGCTTGGCCTTTTTTTCGGCAGCTGGCCGTGTTGAGCCGCAACATGCGGAAAACTTGGTCGAGTGGATGACCAAGCCGTCCTCATCCTCCTCATCCTCTCTCACCCATGCCCAGGGTGCTTTGTCTGGCAAAGCAGCGGCCTCTTCCCTCAGCTCAATGTCATCAGTGACTCCTTCCCTAGCTCCACCATGTCCTCATGAGGATTCCCTCGAACTGTTTGACCACAGTGTTGGGTACATGCTCCAGGAGGATGCCCAGCGTTTGGAAGGCTCTGATGATGATACTGAGCTCGATGAAGGCAGTAACATGAGCACGGACAGAGGGGGTGCCCAAGAAGGACAGCAATCTGGCAGTCATGCTCCCCCTGCTGCAGCATACTGCCAGGTTTGCTCCAGTGATGAGGAGGGAGGGGATGATGAGGTCACTGACTCAACGTGGGTGCCTGATAGGAGAGAGGAGGAGGAGGAGGAGGAGGAGGCGGCACATCACCAACGAGGCAGGATGCCCTCCAGGGGCCAGCCTAAGGGCAGCACATTGACTGCATCACACCCCAAAGCTCCACATGTGCAGGGCGCTGCAGTCTCTGCGCGTTATTCAAAAAGTTCTTTGGTGTGGGCCTTTTTTGAGACGAGTGCATCAGATCGCACCGCTGCTATTTGCAACATATGTCTCAAGCGTATCTCGCGTGGCCAAAACATCTCCCGCTTGGGTACCACATGCTTGACCAGACATATGTTGACCTGCCATGCAGTTCGTTGGCAAGCATATCTAAAAGACCCACACCAAAGAACAAAGAGGATCTCTCCTTGCTCCTCATCAGCTGAGATTTCCAACCCCACTAGACCTTCAGTCCTCTCTGAGACCTGCAGTGAGAGGAATGAAGGTGTAGAATTAGGTGTGTCACAGCCAAGTACTTGTGGGCAATCTGCTTTTGGTACACCGACGCCAGATTGTACCAGGCAAATTTCCCTGCCCCAGCTGCTGCACGGCCGAAAGAAGTTTGCTCCCAGCCATCCACATGCCCAGCGGTTGAATGCTAGCTTGGCAAAATTGCTAGCACTTCAACTGCTGCCTTTTCAGTTGGTAGACTCTGCCCCCTTCCGTGAGTTTGTGGAATGTGCGGTTCCTCAGTGGCAGGTACCCAAACGCCACTTTTTCTCACGGAAGGCGATTCCAGCTCTCTACCGGCATGTGGAAGGCAATGTCCATGCCTCGCTGGACAGGGCGGTCAGCGGTAAGGTGCATATTACCGCTGACTCATGGTCCAGCAGGCATGGACAGGGACGTTACTTAAGTTTCACGGCGCATTGGGTGACTCTGCTGGCAGCTGGGAAGGATGCAGGACAAGGTGCAGTAGTGTTGGAGGTTGTTCCGCCACCACGCCTCCAAAATGCTGATTGTGACACACCTCTCTCCTCCACCCCCTCCTCTTCTTCTTCCTCCATGGCCTCTTCCTCGGAACCAGCGGTGCTCCGTAGGCGTTCAAGGGGCTACGCAAGTACGCAGGCCAAAAGATGCCATGCGGTGCTTGAGCTGGTGTGCTTGGGGGACAGGAGCCACACTGGGGCAGAGGTTCTGTCAGCTCTGCAGGGGCAGGTTCAGAGGTGGTTGACGCCACGCCAACTTAAGGCAGGAATGGTGGTTTGCGACAATGGCACCAACCTCCTCTCTGCCCTCCGACAGGGACAACTGACCCATGTGCCCTGTTTGGCTCACGTCCTTAACTTGGTGGTGCAGCGGTTCTTGGGCAGGTACCCGGGCTTACAGGATGTCCTGAGGCAGGCCAGGAAAGTCTGTGTGCATTTCCGCCGGTCATATAATGCCAGTGCTCGGCTGACGGACCTCCAAAAGGAGTTTAACCTGCCCAAGAACCGCCTAATCTGTGACATGCCCACCAGGTGGAACTCGACATTGGCCATGCTGCAGCGGCTGCACACGCAGCAGAGGGCCATAAATGAGTACCTGTGCGACTATGGCACCAGGACAGGGTCAGGGGACCTTGGTTTTTTTTCCCCACGCCAGTGGGCCATGATCAGGGATGCATGCACTGTCCTGTCACCATTCGAGGAGGCCACGAGGATGGTGAGCACTGACAGTGCATGCATCAGTGACACTGTCCCCCTTGTCCACCTGTTGGAGCACACGCTGCGTGGAATAATGGACAGGGCACTTGAGGCAGAACAGAGGCAGGAAGAGGAGGACTTCCTTAGCTCTCAAGGCCCCCTTTATCCAGACAGTGTTCCTGCGTGCCCGCCGATCACACAGGAAGAGGACGAGGAGGAGGAGGAGGAGGAAGATTGTGTCAGTATGGAGGTGGAGCCTGGCACTCAGCATCAGCAGTCTTTAAGGGATCAGTCCCAAGGAACACATGGACTTGTACGTGGCTGGGAGGAGGTGGCTGCGGACGTTGTTGTCCTTAGTGACCCAGAGGACTCCGGACCGAATGCCTCAGCAAACCTACGCTGCATGGCCTCCCTGATCCTGCAAAGCCTGCGTAAGGATCCTCGTATTCGTGGTATCAAGGAGAAGGACCAATACTGGCTGGCAACCCTCCTTGATCCACGTTACAAGGGTAAGGTTGCGGACCTTATCTTGCCATCGCAGAGGGAGCAGAGGATGAAACATCTTCGGGAGGCCTTGCAGAAAGGTCTGTGCAACGCGTTCCCAGAGACTGGGAGGTTACAAACTCCTGTTTCTGGACAACGTGTTGCTGAGGCTTCGGTCAGTCAAAGAAGGAGCGGTGGAGAAGGTGGCCGTCTGACCGATGCGTTCAGACAATTTTTTGGTCCGCAGCCCCAAGGTATGATCGGTTCCAGCAACCATCGCCAGCGTCTGTTTTACATGGTGCAGGAATACCTAGGGGCAAGATCAGACTTGGACACCTTTCCCACCGAAAATCCTCTGGGTTACTGGGTCTTGAGGATGGATCACTGGCCAGAGCTTGCACAGTATGCAATTGAGCTACTGGCCTGTCCTGCATCCAGCGTTCTTTCGGAACGCACATTCAGTGCTGCTGGAGGCGTGGTAACCGATCACAGGGTGCGTCTGTCCACTGACTCGGTCGATCGGCTGACCTTCATAAAAATGAATCAGTCTTGGATCACCACCAGCTACCAAGCACCTGATGCTGATGTAACTGAATAATTTTTTTCAGATCCCTTCAAAGACTGCCTATGCTGATGCTGAGTGACTATCCCTGAGTAATTATCCTCTTCCTCCTCAATCATCACGCTGATAGCTTGTAAGAACATTTTTGGTTCTGGGCGCCACCACCAGTGCCTAAGGCACAATTTTTCAGCCCCTGTATAACAGGGGCGTGTAATTACAATTTTTGATGTAATACTTTGCAGCACGGCTCGTTCCTGCATTCCAACTAGAGTGTCTGTGAGGGGTTGCAGTGTTGTGGCACCAGCACCAGTGCCTAAGGCCCAATTTTTCTGCCCCTGTCTAACAGGGGCGTGTAATTACAATTTTTGATGCAATACTTTGCAGCAGGGCTCGTTCCTGCGTTCCAACTAGAGTGTCTGTGAGGGGTTGCAGTGTTGTGGCACCAGCACCAGTGCCTAAGGCCCAATTTTTCTGCCCCTGTCTAACAGGGGCGTGTAATTACAATTTTTGATGCAATACTTTGCAGCAGGGCTCGTTCCTGCGTTCCAACTAGAGTGTCTGTGAGGGGTTGCAGTGTTGTGGCACCAGCACCAGTGCCTAAGGCCCAATTTTTCTGCCCCTGTCTAACAGGGGCGTGTAATTACAATTTTTGATGCAATACTTTGCAGCAGGGCTCGTTCCTGCGTTCCAACTAGAGTGTCTGTGAGGGGTTGCAGTGTTGTGGCACCAGCACCAGTGCCTAAGGCCTAATTTTTCAGCTCCTGTTCAACAGGGGCATGTAATTACAATTCTTGATCTAATATTTCACAGCAGGGCCCTGTGAGGGCTTACAGTGTTTTGGCCACAGCAACACCTAAGGCCCAAATTTCTGCTGAGTATATAGGGCAGGACCCTACTTTCAAACATCTAACTTACAAACGACTCCTACTTGCAAACGGAAGGAGACAACAGGAAGTGAGATGAAATCTACCCCTAGGAAGGGAAATTCTCTCATGTAAGAGTTAATATGGGAAAACAATTTCTCCTTTCCACTGATGCTTTCCAATCCTTGTTCCACAAAAAAACCCAAATTTTCAAAAAACATTTTTCATTGGGACAAAAAAGTGAGGTGAAATCTTCTGAAGAGGAGGAAAGACGCAAAACAAATGTCACAGGGGTGATAACCCTTCCCTATGTTTTCCAAAAAGCTTAGAAAAGATTTTTTGGCTGGAGCTAAACACGTTAAAAATGTTCAAAATTACAAACAGATTCTACTTAACAACAAACCTACAGTCCCTGTCTTGTTTGCACCGCCTGTATACTGCTGTTCAGAGTATATAGGGACCTTTCCTTATTTTAATTTGGGTGCGGGGTTCCCCTTAATATCCATACAAGACCCAAAGGGCCTGGTAATGGACTGGGGGGTACCCATGCCGTTTGTCTCACTGATTTTCATCCATATTGGCAGGACCCGACATGACATTAAACCCGCAAGCAGTTTTAAATGAGATTTTTTCCTTTAAAAATGACATTTGGTGCAGGGACTGTTCTAAACATGGGAAACACGCGTCACTTTACAGGCATACTATAGACACCCCCCAGGTACGATATTTAAAGGAATATTTCACTTTTTTTTTTTTTACTTTAAGCATCATTAAAATCACTGCTCCCGAAAAAACGGCCGTTTTTAAAAGTTTTTTTTGCATTGATACATGTCCCCTGGGGTAGGACCCGGGTCCCCACACCCTTTTTAGGACAATACCATGCAAATTAGCCTTTAAAATGAGCACTTTTGATTTCGAACGTTCGAGTCCCATAGACGTCAATGGGGTTCTAATGTTCGTGCGAACTTGCGGTCCGTTCGCGGGTTCTGGTGCGAACCGAACCGGGGGGTGTTCGGCTCATCCCTAATTAGCATATAAAAAGATATAACCCTGTCTTTAAGAAGATTATCTTTACTTTAACAATAAAGGTTGGTGGAACATTTTTTTCCGATCACCAGAAACATCACTTGTGGCTGAGATGGAATCCATATACTATATACAAAGACATTCAGAAAAGAAGTAACACCTCCTCTTAGCATGTAGTTGGGAACCCAAGTCTTCCAGGAGAGCACTGGCCAGAGGTCCTTGTCCACGGACGGAACATGGAGTCGGAGCCATGTTCCTCTATGGACTTCCAGAGACCCTGGGGCTTCATAGACATTGTTATAGAGAAAGACCATTTTATTATTTAAAAAAAAAAGCATATAAAGGGTTGCTACCCTAAAATAGCTTGAATACTCACCTCTTAGGTGGTCTGTGTCTTCTACCTTTCCTCCATTCAAGCACTGGCAGCTCCGTAAGCCTATCGTCCAACTCCTATGTTATTGTGGAGTTCTGGAATTGATTCAAATGGGACAAATGTCTGAAGCCACCTGGGTTGAGTCTGTTAGGCTCAGGGGTAAAGTCCAGTCTTTGTCTGCAGATGGATGGGATGGTGTCAGTCAGAGAAACCACTGAGACATGCAGGGGTTTTCAGCCTGGACATCCAAGTGTGTGGACTTGGTCCAAACCTGGTGTTATGAGAGTCATTTAAACTCTGAAGATATTTCCCCATCTTCATTTCACATATGGCCCTCTGGTCTCAACACTGAAGGTCTCAACACTGAAGGTCTCAAACTATCATCCAGGTCTTACATTAGGGTCTCCCACCATCATCCAGACCTTACATGGATGGACTCCCACTATCATGCAGACCTTAGATTGAAGGTCTCCCAATATCCTCCAGGTCTTACATTGAAGGTCTCCCATTATCATATATGTCTTATGCCGCGTACAAACGGTCGGATTTTCCGACGGGAAATGTTCGATGGGAGCTTGTTGTCGGAAATTCCGACCGTGTGTAAGCTCCATCGGACATTTTCCGTCGGAATTTCCGACAAACAAAATTTGAGATCTGGATCTCAAATTTTCCGACAACAAAATCCGTTGTCGTAAATTCCAATCGTGTGTACACAATTCTGACGCACAAAATTCATCGCATGCTCGGAATCAAGCAGAAGAGCCACACTGGCTATTGAACTTCATTTTTCTCGGCTCGTCGTACGTGTTATACGTCACCGCGTTCTTGGCGATCAGAATTTCTGACAAGATTTGTGTGACCGCGTGTATGCAAGACAAGTTTGAGCCAACATCCCTCGGAAAAAAAACATGGATTTTGTTGTCGGAATGTGCGATCGTGTGTATGAGGCATTACAATGAGGGGCTTCCACTATCATTCAGGTCTTACATTTAAGGTCTCCCATTATTATCCAAGTCATACATTGAAGGTCTGCGACTCTCATCCAGGTCTTACATTGAAGGACTCCCACTATCCTACACGTCTTACATCGAGCATCTCCCACTATCGTCAAGGTCTCACAATGAGGGTCTCCCACTATCATCCATTTCTTACATTAAAGGTCTCCCACTATTATCCAGGTCTTACGATGAGAGTCTCCCACTAATATTCAGGTCTTACTTTTAAGGTCTCCTATTTTCATTCAGGCCTTACATTGAGGGTCTCCCACTATCATCCAGGTTTTACATTGAACGTCTCCCACTATCTCACAAATCTTACATTGAGCGTCTCCCACTATCATCCAGGTCTTACAATGAGGGTCTCCCGGTATCATGCAGGTCTTACAATGAGGGTCTCCCGGTATCATGCAGGTCTTACAATGAGGGTCTCCCGGTATCATGCAGGTCTTACAATGAGGGTCTCCCGGTATCATGCAGGTCTTACAATGAGGGTCTCCCGGTATCATGCAGGTCTTACAATGAGGGTCTCCCGGTATCATGCAGGTCTTACAATGAGGGTCTCCCGGTATCATGCAGGTCTTACAATGAGGGTCTCCCGGTATCATGCAGGTCTTACAATGAGGGTCTCCCGGTATCATGCAGGTCTTACAATGAGGGTCTCCCGGTATCATGCAGGTCTTACAATGAGGGTCTCCCGGTATCATCCAGGTCTTACAATGAGGATCTCCCATTATCCTCCAAGTCGTAGCTGTAGACTTCACGGTCGCAACATAATTTGTTCAAATTATTGTTGAAATAGGTCCACATTTTTTGATTTGCCTAAATTTGAACAGTGTTGCAACAGTAATGCTATTGATTGAGCATATAAATCAGAATGACACATTTTGAAGGAGGTTTGCAAAAGCTCTTCTTAACACATCATGGTAATCTCACTACAGTACTGTGTACTCCACCAACTGTAATCCTCCCTCCCCAATAGCACATATGCACCTTTCCTCGGGTCCCCAACATCCCATTGAATTGCCAGCGAAGAAAAATAATCAGTACTTCAGGATAAGTGGACAGAGCTCACTCTATGTAAGCACTGGGCCAATTCATCAATCATCAACTCAACTCATATGGGGAAAGTCTATTGCCCGCGGTAAGGTACCATTTGAGTGACTTATAGCTTGTTCAGGAGGGTTTCTCCTGCTTGCAGCAGAAGAATGGAGCATTGGGAGAGGGAAGATAATAACAGGCCTGAACTGTCGCAAATACAAGTGTGTGTGAATATATATATATATATATATATATATATATATATATATATATATATATATATATATATATATATATATATATATATATATAAATATAATAAATAATATAAATATTTATATATATATACACAGTACATATATATATATATATATATATACATATATATATATATATATATATATACATATATACAGTGTATACACATATTACCAAAAGTTTTAGGACACCTACCTTTACAAGCACATAAAATTTATTGGCATCCCAGTCTTAGTCCGTAGGGTTCAATGTTGAGTTGGCCCACCCCTTTGCAGCTATAACAGCTTCAACTCTTCTAGGAAGGACGTCCACAAGGTTTAGGAGGGTGTCTATGGGAATGTTTGACCATTCTTCCAGAAGAGCATTTGTGAGGTCAGGTACTGATGTTGGACAAGAAGGCCTGGCTTGCAGTTACCACTCTAATTCATCCCAAAGGTGTTCTATCGGGTTGAGGTCAGGACTCTGTTCCCACAAAGTTAGGATCATGCAATTGTCCAAAATGTCTTGGTATGCTGACGTCTTAAGGGTTCCCTTTATTGGAACTAAGGGGCCAAGCCCAACCCCTGAAAAACACCCCCCACCATAATCCCCCCTCCACCAAATGATTTGGACCAGTGCACAAAGCAAGGTCCATAAAGACATGGATGAGCGAGTTTGGGGTGGAGGAACTTGACTGGCCTGCACAGAGTCCTGACCTCAACCCCATACAACACCTTTGGGATGAATTAGAGTGAAGACTGCGAACCAGGCCTTCTCGTCTAACATCAATGCCTGACCTCACAAATGAGCTTCTGGAAGAATGGTCAAACATTCCCATAGACACCCTCCTAACCCTTGTGGACGGCCTTCCCAGAAGAGTTGAAGCTGTTATAGCTGCAAAGGGCGGGCCAACTCAATATTGAACCCTACGGACTAATGCCCCGTACACATGGTCGGACATTGATCGGACATTCCGACAACAAAATCGTAGGATTTTTTCCGACGGATGTTGGCTCAAACTTGTCTTGCATACACACGGTCACACAAAGTTGTCGGAAAATCCGATCATTCTGAATGCGGTGACGTAAAACACGTACGTCGGGACTATAAACGGGGCAGTAGCCAATAGCTTTCATCTCTTTATTTATTCTGAGCATGCGTGGCACTTTGTCCGTCGGATTTGTGTACACACGATCGGAATTTCCGACAACGAATTTTATAGCCTGCTCTCAAACTTTGTGTGTCGGAAAATCCGATGAAAAATGTGTGATGGAGCCCACACACGGTCAGAATTTCCGACAACAAGGTCCTATCACACATTTTCCGTCGGAAAATCCGACCGTGTGTACGGGGCATAAGACTGGGATGCCATTAAAGTTCATGTGCGTGTAAAGCCAGGCGTCTCAATACTTTTGGTAATATAACATATCTCTCTCTCTCTCTCTCTCTCTCTCTATTATATATATATATACATACACAGTATATATTTGTGTATGTGTATATAGAGTTGAACAGATCTGCCCATGCATCCTCTCTGATTGTGTGCCAGCTTTCACAGCTGCTGGAATTAAATAGTCGGGGACAATATTCAGACAAAGCAGGTAAGGATAATCGTTCTGAATAAGCGACGGATGATATGAGAGGATAATGCCCCGTGTGTGAAAGAGGTTACATACATAGTTTTAAAAAAATACTTAGGCCTCAGTTCACACAACAAACCACATGCAAATCGCACAGGAACCGCTTCAGTGCGGTGCAATTTGGGCCCATTCATCTTGAAAGGGCTCAAATCGCACAAAAAACACGCATGCGCCTTTTTTGGGCCCATACTGCAACTGAATCGCACCGTTGATTTGTACTATGCTATCCGGTGCCGGCAAACGTACTGCTTTTGTCACCTGCATTTAGGATGTTATTAACTTTGTATTGACACCTACAGGGGATTGCATAGGGCAGTGCGATTGGAATGTGGTGCTGGAAATGGATCGCGGCGTATACCGTACCACATTAGTGTGAACCTAGGCTAATCACCCAACAAAAAACAATCCACACAATGTGTGTTCTCTGCTTTATCAGTGTTCAGAGGGAATTCATAATATGAAACATCAAAGGTAACATTGTAGCAAGGATCTCTAATACATTCTGGGGCAACGAAGAATTAGGATACGTCTCAGGTGAACAATGGACACTTCGAGGAAACCTGCAGTGGGAGAGATATGGGGGGGGGGCCACCATTGCTTGTCCCCTTCCAAAGCCGGCCATAGATGGATCGAAATTTGACCGATTCAGTCTGTGCATGGCCCTCTCTGTCCACCAAAAGTTGATCATTGGATTGACTTCTGTCAAAAGGACACACTGGAAAACTTTTATCGATCAGAAGCTGGAGCCAATCGGCTTCAGTCCTTGATCTGTGTATTCTGACAGCAAACATGAGAGGTTGTCGGAGTAAAATGCCCCGTCTATGCTTAGCTTAGGAAAACCGGGAACTGTTTCAAAGCTTCAAGTTTTTAGTTAATGGTTGAGCGCTGGTGAGGAGAAGAGGACTGGACTCTTCTCTGGAGGAGATCCAGTGCTGGGGAGTAGAGGAGGACTGGACGTTCTTCTCTGGTGGAGATCCAGCACTGGTGAGAAGAAGAGGACTGGACTCTCTTCTCTGGAGGAGATCCAGCGCTAGTGAGGAGAAGAGGAATGGATTCACTTCTCTGGAGGATATCCAGTGCTGGTGAGGAGAAGAGGACTGGACTCTCTTCCCTGGAGGAGATCCAGTGCTGGTGAGGAGAGGAGGACTGGATTCTCTTCTCTGGTGGAGATCCAGTGCTGGTGAGAAGAGGTCTGGACTCTCTTCTCTGGAATGAGATCCAGAGCTGGTGAGGAGAAGAGGACTGGACTCTCTTCTCTGGAGGAGATCCAGAGCTGGTGAGGGGAAGAGTACTGGACTCTCTTCTCTGGAGGAGATCCAGCGCTGGTGAGGAGAAGAGGACTGGACTTTCTTCTCCAGAGGAGAGCCAGCGCTGGTAAGGAAAAGAGAACTGGACTCTCTTCTCTGGAGGAGATCCAGAGCTGGTGAGGGTATGAGGACTGGGCTCTCTTCTCTGGAGGAGATCCAGCGCTGGTGAGGAAAAGAGGACTGGACTCTCTTCTCTGGAGGAGATCCAGTGCTGGTGAGGAGAAGAGGACTGGACTTTCTTCTCCAGAGGAGAGCCAGCGCTGGTGAGGAGAGGAGGACTGGACTCTCTTCTCTGGAGGAGATCCAGCGCTGGTGAGGAGAGCATTTTTCTTACTCCAAACACAGCGGGTCGGGTTGATGCCAAAGAGCTCAATTTTGGTCTCATCTGACCACAGCACTTTCTCCCAATCCTTCTCTGAATCATTTAGATGTTCATTGGCAAACTTCAGGCAGGTTTGTACATGGACCTTCTTGTGCTGTATTTGGAGGAAGAAAAATGCTGACTATCTGACTATGACCTTAAGAACACCATCCCTACAATCAAGCACAGAGGTAGAAACATGATGCTTTGGGGCTGTTTCTCTACTGAAGGTACAGACAGACTTTGCCTCATTGAAGGGCCAACAGACGGGGCCATGTATTGTAAAATCTTGGGCGAGAACCTTCTTCCCTCAGCCAGAACACTGAAGATGGGTCATGGATGGGTTTTTCAGCATGACAATGACCCAAAACATACCGCCAAGGCAACAAAGGAGTGGCTCAAGAAGAAGCACATGTAGCACCCTGATGTTTAGGCACGGCTGCTATTAAATTTAGTTGACAGGCGATAGTTGCCTTGGCCAATAGTTAGGAGATCAATTGATTTCCCCCTAAATCTGGAATTGCTGCACTTCTCTCTTCTGTCACTAGGTGGCCGGGTAGCTTGTGACTAGGGATGAGCCGAACACCCCCCGGTTCGGTTCGCACCAGAACCTGCGAACGGACCGAAAGTTCGCACGAACGTTAGAACCCCACTGACGTCTATGGGACTCGAACGTTCGAAATCAAAAGTGCTCATTTTAAAGGCTAATTTGCATGGTATTGTCCTAAAAAGGGTTTGGGGACCCGGATCCTACCCCAGGGGACATGTATCAATGCAAAAAAAACTTTTAAAAACGGCAGTTTTTTCGGGAGCAGTGATTTTAATGATGCTTAAAGTAAAAAAAAAAAAGTGAAATATTCCTTTAAATATCGTACCTGGGGGGTGTCTATAGTATGCCTGTAAAGTGACGCGTGTTTCCCGTGTTTAGAACAGTCCCTGCACAAAATGTCATTTTTAAAGGAAAAAATCTCATTTAAAACTGCTTGCGGGTTTAATGTCATGTCGGGTCATGGCAATATGGATGAAAATCAGTGAGATGAGACAAAGGGCCTGCGTACCCCCCAGTCCATTACCAGGACCTTTGGGTCTTGTATGGATATTAAGGGGAACCCCGCACCCAAATTAAAATAAGGAAAGGTGTGGGGCCACCAGGCCCTATATACTCTGAACAGCAGTATACAGGCGGTGCAAACAAGACAGGGACTGTAGGTTTGTTGTTAAGTAGAATCTCTTTGTAATTTTGAACGGGTACATTTTTAACGTGTTTAGCTCCAGCCAAAAAACATTTTTTAAGCTTTTTGGAAAACATAGGGAAGGGTTATCACCCCTGTGACATTTGTTTTGCTGTCTTTCCTCCTCTTCGGAAGATTTCACCTCACTTTTTGTCCCAATGAAAAATGTTTTTTGAAAATTTGGGTTTTTTTGTGGAACAAGGATTGGAAAGCATCAGTGGAAAGGAGAAATTTTTTTCCCATATTAACTCTTACAGGAGAGAATTTCCCTTCCTAGGGGTAGATTTCATCTCACTTCCTGTTGTCTCCTTCCGTTTGCAAGTAGGAGTCCTTTGTAAGTTAGATGTTTGAAAGTAGGGTCCTGCCCTATATACTCAGCAGAAATTTGGGCCTTAGGTGTTGCTGTGGCCACAACACTGTAAGCCCTCACAGGGCCCTGCTGTGAAATATTAGATCAAGAATTGTAATTACATGCCCCTGTTGAACAGGAGCTGAAAAATTAGGCCTTAGGCACTGGTGCTGGTGCCACAACACTGCAACCCCTCACAGACACTCTAGTAGGAACGCAGGAACGAGCCCTGCTGCAAAGTATTGCATCAAAAATTGTAATTACACGCCCCTGTTAGACAGGGGCAGAAAAATTGGGCCTTAGGCACTGGTGCTGGTGCCACAACACTGCAACCCCTCACAGACACTCTACTTGGAACGCAGGAACGAGCCCTGCTGCAAAGTATTGCATCAAAAATTGTAATTACACGCCCCTGTTAGACAGGGGCAGAAAAATTGGGCCTTAGGCACTGGTGCTGGTGCCACAACACTGCAACCCCTCACAGACACTCTAGTTGGAATGCAGGAACGAGCCCTGCTGCAAAGTATTACATCAAAAATTGTAATTACACGCCCCTGTTAAACAGGGGCTGAAAAATTGTGCCTTAGGCACTGGTGGTGGCGCCCAGAACCAAAAATGTTCTTACAAGCTATCAGCGTGATGATTGAGGAGGAAGAGGATAATTACTCAGGGATAGTCACTCAGCATCAGCATAGGCAGTCTTTGAAGGGATCTGAGATTTCAAAAAAAATTATTCGGTTACATCAGCATCAGGTGCTTGGTAGCTGGTGGTGATCCAAGACTGATTCATTTTTATGAAGGTCAGTCGATCGACCGAGTCGGTGAACAGACGCACCCTGTGATCGGTTACCACGCCTCCAGCAGCACTGAATGTGCGTTCCGAAAGAACGCTGGATGCAGGACAGGCCAGTAGCTCAATTGCATACTGTGCAAGCTCTGGCCAGTGATCCATCCTCAAGACCCAGTAACCCAGAGGATTTTCGGTGGGAAAGGTGTCCAAGTCTGATCTTGCCCCTAGGTATTCCTGCACCATGTAAAACAGACGCTGGCGATGGTTGCTGGAACCGATCATACCTTGGGGCTGTGGACCAAAAAATTGTCTGAACGCATCGGTCAGACGGCCACCTTCTCCACCGCTCCTTCTTTGACTGACCGAAGCCTCAGCAACACTTTGTCCAGAAACAGGAGTTTGTAACCTCCCAGTCTCTGGGAACGCGTTGCACAGACCTTTCTGCAAGGCCTCCCGAAGATGTTTCATCCTCTGCTCCCTCTGCGATGGCAAGATAAGGTCCGCAACCTTACCCTTGTAACGTGGATCAAGGAGGGTTGCCAGCCAGTATTGGTCCTTATCCTTGATACCACGAATACGAGGATCCTTACGCAGGCTTTGCAGGATCAGGGAGGCCATGCAGCGTAGGTTTGCTGAGGCATTCGGTCCGGAGTCCTCTGGGTCACTAAGGACGACAACGTCCGCAGCCACCTCCTCCCAGCCACGTACAAGTCCATGTGTTTCTTGGGGCTGATCCCTTAAAGACTGCTGCTGATGCTGAGTGCCAGGCTCCACCTCCATACTGACACAATCTTCCTCCTCCTCCTCCTCCTCCTCGTCCTCTTCCTGTGTGATCGGCGGGCACGCAGGAACACTGTCTGGATAAAGGGGGCCTTGAGAGCTAAGGAAGTCCTCCTCTTCCTGCCTCTGTTCTGCCTCAAGTGCCCTGTCCATTATTCCACGCAGCATGTGCTCCAACAGGTGGACAAGGGGGACAGTGTCACTGATGCATGCACTGTCACTGCTCACCATCCTCGTGGCCTCCTCGAATGGTGACAGGACAGTGCATGCATCCCTGATCATGGCCCACTGGCGTGGGGAAAAAAAACCAAGCTCCCCTGACCCTGTCCTGGTGCCATAGTCGCACAGGTACTCATTGATGGCCCTCTGCTGCGTGTGCAGCCGCTGCAGCATGGCCAACGTTGAGTTCCACCTGGTGGACATGTCACAGATTAGGCGGTTCTTGGGCAGGTTAAACTCCTTTTGGAGGTCCGTCAGCCGAGCACTGGCATTATATGACCGGCGGAAATGCACACAAACTTTCCTGGCCTGCCTCAGGACATCCTGTAAGCCCGGGTACCTGCCCAAGAACCGCTGCACCACCAAGTTAAGGACGTGAGCCAAACAGGGCACATGGGTCATTTGTCCCTGTCGGAGGGCAGAGAGGAGGTTGGTGCCATTGTCGCAAACCACCATTCCTGCCTTAAGTTGGCGTGGCGTCAACCACCTCTGAACCTGCCCCTGCAGAGCTGACAGAACCTCTGCCCCAGTGTGGCTCCTGTCCCCCAAGCACACCAGCTCAAGCACCGCATGGCATCTTTTGGCCTGCGTACTTGCGTAGCCCCTTGAACGCCTACGGAGCACCGCTGGTTCCGAGGAAGAGGCCATGGAGGAAGAAGAAGAGGAGGGGGTGGAGGAGAGAGGTGTGTCACAATCAGCATTTTGGAGGCGTGGTGGCGGAACAACCTCCAACACTACTGCACCTTGTCCTGCATCCTTCCCAGCTGCCATCAGAGTCACCCAATGTGCCGTGAAACTTAGGTAACATCCCTGTCCATGCCTGCTGGACCATGAGTCAGCGGTAATATGCACCTTACCGCTGACCACCCTGTCCAGCGAGGCATGGACATTGCCTTCCACATGCCGGTAGAGAGCCGGAATCGCCTTCCGTGAGAAAAAGTGGCGTTTGGGTACCTGCCACTGAGGAACCGCACATTCCACAAACTCACGGAAGGGGGCAGAGTCTACCAACTGAAAAGGCAGCAGTTGAAGTGCTAGCAATTTTGCCAAGCTAGCATTCAACCGCTGGGCATGTGGATGGCTGGGAGCAAACTTCTTTCGGCGGTGCAGCAGCTGGGGCAGGGAAATTTGCCTGGTACAATCTAATGTCGGTGTACCAAAAGCAGATTGCCCACAAGTACTTGGCTGTGACACACCTAATTCTACACCTTCATTCCTCTCACTGCAGGTCTCAGAGAGGACTGGAGGTCTAGTGGGGTTGGAAATCTCAGCTGATGAGGAGCAAGGAGAGATCCTCTTTGTTCTTTGGTGTGGGTCTTTTAGATACGCTTGCCAACGAACTGCATGGCAGGTCAACATATGTCTGGTCAAGCATGTGGTACCCAAGCGGGAGATGTTTTGGCCACGTGAGATACGCTTGAGACATATGTTGCAAATAGCAGCGGTGCGATCTGATGCACTCGTCTCAAAAAAGGCCCACACCAAAGAACTTTTTGAATAACGCGCAGAGACTGCAGCGCCCTGCACATGTGGAGCTTTGGGGTGTGATGCAGTCAATGTGCTGCCCTTAGGCTGGCCCCTGGAGGGCATCCTGCCTCGTTGGTGATGTGCCGCCTCCTCCTCCTCCTCCTCCTCCTCTCTCCTATCAGGCACCCACGTTGAGTCAGTGACCTCATCATCCCCTCCCTCCTCATCACTGGAGCAAACCTGGCAGTATGCTGCAGCAGGGGGAGCATGACTGCCAGATTGCTGTCCTTCTTGGGCACCCCCTCTGTCCGTGCTCATGTTACTGCCTTCATCGAGCTCAGTATCATCATCAGAGCCTTCCAAACGCTGGGCATCCTCCTGGAGCATGTACCCAACACTGTGGTCAAACAGTTCGAGGGACTCCTCAGGAGGACATGGTGGAGCTAGGGAAGGAGTCACTGATGACATTGAGCTGAGGGAAGAGGCCGCTGCTTTGCCAGACAAAGCACCCTGGGCATGGGTGAGAGAGGATGAGGAGGATGAGGACGGCTTGGTCATCCACTCGACCAAGTCTTCCGCATGTTGCGGCTCAACACGGCCAGCTGCCGAAAAAAAAGGCCAAGCGTGTCCCATGGCCACGTGCTAATGAGGATGCACCGTCTCCACGACCAGCACTAGACACAGAGCCTGCTTGCCCTCTCTTATTGGCTTGTGACTGTCTGCCTCTCCTTCTTGGCCTTCCAGACATACTAATGGCCTGTAGCTGCACTAAGCTGGGATAGAACACCAGTAATTTTCTTCAGGTAGCTTTATATACTGTAACCAGACAAGCCTGCCTGTCAGTAGGAAGATAACAGGAACGGATCTAGCTGAACACTGTGAGCAGGACGCACTGTACTAAATGTAAATAGTCTAGTTGCCTGACCGTGGTACTAATAGGATCAAATAGAACACCAGTAATTTTCTTCAGGTAGCTTTATATACTGTAACCAGACAAGCCTGCCTGTCAGTAGGAAGATAACAGGAACGGATCTAGCTGAACACTGTGAGCAGGACACACTGTACTAAATGTAAATAGTCTAGAAGATAACAGGAACGGATCTAGCTGAACACTGTGAGCAGGACGCACTGCACTAAATGTAAATAGTCTAGAAGATAACAGGAACGGATCTAGCTGAACACTGTGAGCAGGACGCACTGCACTAAATGTAAATAGTCTAGAAGATAACAGGAACGGATCTAGCTGAACACTGTGAGCAGGACGCACTGCACTAAATGTAAATAGTCTAGAAGATAACAGGAACGGATCTAGCTGAACACTGTGAGCAGGACGCACTGCACTAAATGTAAATAGTCTAGAAGATAACAGGAACGGATCTAGCTAAACTGAATACAGTGTATATATATATATGCAACACCTGGGATGCATATATATACACAATACACTGTAAGTGCAGCTAACTGACTGACTGTTCTGCCTAATCTATCTAACTCAAATCAAATGACACTGTCTCTCTCTCTCTCTATCTCTCAGCACTCCGGAACACACACTACACAGGGCCGCCGTGCAGGCGGCCTTATATAGTGTGGGGCGTGTACTAAATCCCCTGAGCCATAATTGGCCAAAGCCACCCTGGCTTTGGCCAATTACAGCTCTCTCTACTGACGGCGCTGTGATTGGCCAAGCATGCGGGTCATAGTGCATGCTTGGCCAATCATCAGACAGCAATGCACTGCGATGCCGCAGTGAATTATGGGCCGTGACGCGCCACACGAATTTGGCGCGAACGGCCCATATCGTTCGCAATTCGACTCGAACACGAAGCTCATCCCTACTTGTGACATTGGATAAGACAGGGGCATAGAAAGGACAGATTATGCATGAAGTGGGTGTCTCACCCAATGGGCAGGGATTTTCTTGGGTCCCTTGGCCTGCTGGGAGCGCCTATTTATTTGTGTGGAGTCAGGTGATCGGGGTTCTGTGCCACCTGGACGGCTGTCTGGGTGGACGTGTGTTGTATTGCCCCGGGCTGCTAGGCCAGAAACCTAAGGCCTATACCAGAGACATCTGGCTGCTAGGCTATCAGAGAGCCTATCCAGAAGTTGGGACTGCGGGCTTGTAGTCCAACCAGAAGTAACGGTTCCACCGGCCGGGGGAACCATTCGTGGTCGGAGGTAGAGGGGAAGCTGTCGCCATTAAGGGACCATCCACCTTGTTACCGGAGACCAGTGTGAGTAAGCTGGAGCCAGTACCAGAGCAGACTTCTCGCCAGCCGGGGACGGTGAATAAGTGGGAAAACATCAGCAAGTGCCAAGTCAGGGACCCAGCTGGACAGCAGAGGTGACAATTGTGGAGCATCAGTGAGTGCTAAGCCAGGGACCTAACGTGTCAGCGGGGTGAAGCTTGAGGAGTATCAGTGAGCGCTAAGCCAGGGACCTAACGTGTCAGCGGGGGTGAAGCTTGAGGAGTATCTGTGAGTGCCAAGCCAGGGACAGAGCAGGGAAGTGGGGGTGATGCTTGAGGAAGCTACTGATTGCTAAAGTGGAAGAGCTCAGGAGATCCAGTGGCTAGTGGATCTGAAGTCTAGTGAGAGAGACTGGGAGCTTGTTGAATGAAGACCCACAGTGAGAGAGTGTGGGGAAAGCTGAGAACTGTTCGTGTTGCAAACAGTTGAATACAACTGTCGTTAGTAACAGCTACAAGATTGTTGCCGTAGGAGACAGCGTCCTACCTATACAGAAGTGGTGTCCGGTTGGAGGCCTTCACCTGTATAGCTGTCTTCCTAAAGAAGTCTCGGAGTCTGCCAATTAACATTGCATTTACCTAAGGGTGTCCTGGCCCTAACCTGCCAATTAACATTGCATCTACCTAAGGGTGTCCTGGCCCTAACCCTCTCTCCCTCAGTCTGTTCAAGAGACAATAAATCTCTTTCTTGCATTCTAAAAGTGTCCGACGCCCACCCTTTCATCCTGCGTTACACCCACCATGCCTTGTAACCCACTCTACACCCAAGGATGTCAGCTGTCCCTAACTCTGGAGGTCACCATTAGGCCTCAAGCGGCCCCGGGACTTTGCTACACACATTAAAAGCGGTTGTAAACCACGGTTTGTTATTTTTACCTGCAGGTAAGTCTATAATAAGGCTTACCTGTAGGTAAAATAAATATCTCCTAAACATGCACTGTTTAGGAGATATTCACCCTGCATGCAGCCGCTGACGTCAGTGGCGCATGCGCTGTGAAGGTCCGGACCTTCAGACCTTCTTTCCGGAACCGAGGGCTCCTGCCGCATGTGCATATGACAACATCCCCGCTCCAGCCACTCACAGTGTAGGAAGTCCGTGATCCCAGAAGAAAGGACGGGAGAAGATGTCAACCCTCTCAGTGGTGAGTGGGCGCCACTGGAAGGGCTTGGTTCTAAAGTGAGTATTTCATAATGTGTTAGTATGCATACTAACACATTATGCCATTGTCTTGCAGTTTTTTTTTTGGTTTACTATTGCTTTAAGGTCATGGAGTGGCCTAGCCAGTCTCCAGACCTTAATCCTATAAAAAAAAATTATGGAGGGAGCTGAAACTTCGAGTTGCAAAACAACAGCCAAGAAACCTTATGGATTTAGAGAAGATCTATAAAGAAGAGTGGACCAAAATCCCTCCTGAGATGTGCAAACCTGGTCACCAACTACAAGGAACGTCTGACCTCTGTGCTTGGCCAGCAAGGGTTTCACCACCAACTACTAAGTCATGTTTTGCTTGGGGATTAAATACTTTTTTCAGAGAGGGTCAGATTTGATGACGTGAACATACATGAGGGCCGACCATTTTGCCTGACATTCTTTGAAGCATGAAAATTCGGTGTAAGTGTGTTCGTCCGAGCGCTAATACACCGCCCAACCAGAATTCTCCTGCCTTTGTGGCTGTGTGTGGTGAAGAGATGAGCCCAGGCGTGTTATTTGGATATATATATATATCTTTTGTGGCCCCAATAAATCCCTGAGTCCTGCTCAGGACTAAGGATGAGCTCAGGCGTGTTATTTGAATATAGCGTATTTATCGGCGTATAACACGCACCTTCACTTTAAGAGGGAAGTTTCAGGGAAAAAACGTACATTTTAAAGAAAGAACTGTGAAGCAAAATCAGGGTCAGTGCCCATCAATGCAGCCTATTCAGTGCCCATCTGCAGCCTCACTATTGCCATCAGTGCAGCCTTACCATGGCCATGAACGCAGCCTCACTATTGCCATGAATGCAGCCTCACCATTGCCATGCATGCAGCCTCACAAGTGCCATGAATGCAGCCTCACCATTGCCATAAATGCAGCCTTACCATTGCAATCAATGCAGCTTTACCATTGCCATGAATGCAGCCTTACCATTGCAATCAATGCAGCTTTACCATTACCATGAATGCAGCCCCACAATTGCCATAAATGCAGCCTCACCATGGCCATGAATGCAGCCTTACCATTGCATTGAGTGCAGCCTCTCCATTGCCATGAATGCAGCCTTACCATTGCCATTAATGCAGCCTCATCATTGCCATAAATGCAGCCTCACCATGGCCATGAATGCAGCCTCTCCATTGCCATGAATCAAAAATAAAAAGAAAAACCGCGCTGCAGAGCAAAAAGAATAAAAGTAAACAGCTGCACCTAAAACACACCAATATCTGTGTATACCATGAAAAATAAAAAATATAAAAAGTGCGCTAACTATAAAAAATGTACACATAAATACAAATGCATATACAGTGGCTTGCGAAAGTATTCGGCCCCCTTGAACTTTTCAACCTTTTGCCACATTTCAGGCTTCAAACATAAAGATATAAAATTTTTATTTTTTGTGAAGAATCACCAACAAGTGGGACACAATTGTGAAGTGGAACGAAATCTTTTGGATTTTTGAAACTTTTTTAACTAATAAAAAAATGAAAAGTGGGGCGTGCAAAATTATTCGGCCCCCTTGCGTTAATGCTTTGTAGAGCCACCTTTTGCTGCGATTACAGCTGCAAGTCGCTTGGGGTATGTCTCTATCAGTTTTGCACATCGAGAGACTGAAATTCTTGCCCATTCTTCCTTGCAAAACAGCTCGAGCTCAGTGAAGTTGGATGGAGAGCGTTTGTGAACAGCAGTTTTCAGCTCTTTCCACAGATTCTCGATTGGATTCAGGTCTGGACTTTGACTTGGCCATTCTAACACCTGGATACGTTTATTTGTGAACCATTCCTTTGTAGATTTTGCTGTATGTTTGGGATCATTGTCTTGTTGGAAGATAAATCTCCGTCCCAGTTTCAGGTCTTTTCCAGACTCCAACAGGTTTTCATCCAGAATGGTCCGGTATTTGGCTGCATCCATCTTCCCCTCAATTTTAACCATCTTCGCTGTCCCTGCTGAAGAAAAGCAGGCCCAAACCATGATGCTGCCACCACCATGTTTCACAGTGGGGATGGTGCGTTGAGGGTGATGAGCTGTGTTGCTTTTACGCCAAACATATCGTTTTGCATTGTGGCCAAAAAGTTTGATTTTGGTTTCATCGAACCAGAGAACCTTCTTCCACATGTTTGGTGTGTCTCCCAGGTGGCTTGTGGCAAACTTTAGACGAGACTTTTTATGGATATCTTTGAGAAATGGCTTTCTTCTTGCCACTCTTCCATAAAGGCCAGATTTGTGCAGTGTACGACTGATTGTTGTCCTATGGACAGACTCTCCCACCTCAGCTGTAGTTCTCTGCAGTTCATCCAGAGTGATCATGGGCCTCTTGGCTGCATCTGTGATCAGTCTTCTCCTTGTCTGAGCTGAAAGTTTAGAGGGACAGCCAGGTCTTGGTAGATTTGCAGTGGTCTGATACTCCTTCCGTTTCAAAATGATCGCTTGCACAGTGCTCCTTGGGATGTTTAAAGCTTGGGAAATCTTTTTGTATCCAAATCCGGCTTTAAACTTCTCCACAACAGTATTACGGACCTGCCTGGTGTGTTCCTTGGTCTTCATGATGCTCTCTGCGCTTTCAACAGAACCCTGAGACTATCACAGAGCAGGTGCATTTATACAGAGACTTGAGTACACACAGGTGGATTCTATTTATCACCATCAGTCATTTAGGACAACATTGGATCATTCAGAGATCCTGAACTTCTGGAGTGAGTTTGCTGCACTGAAAGTAAAGGGGCCGAATCATTTTGCACGCACCACTTTTCAGTTTTTTAATTGCTAAAAAAGTTTAAAATATCCAATAGATTTCGTTCCACTTCACAATTGTGTCCCACTTGTTGGTGATTCTTCACAAAAAATTAAAATTTTATATCTTTATGTTTGAAGCCTGAAATGTGGCAAAAGGTTGAAAAGTTCAAGGGGGCCGAATACTTTCGCAAGCCACTGTAAGTGGTAGTGAAAACCACAATCTACTGAGAGCAAATCAATAACTCAATAAATGGTGAAAAAAGTGTACGTGCAGATCATGAAAACTCAATGAAAAAGCAAGCAGAAACAAGAAAAGTTGTACATGTGAAATACAACGATTATTGTGTGAATATGAAAACGTAAGAATCAAAACAAGCTCAGTCCATAAATTTAAACATAAAAAGTTCATCAGTGAAAATATTTCCATCCACTATGCAGCTTGACAGTAACCAATCTCCCCATGAATGGATCGACCAAGGAGAGGGATGTGCAAGGTGGTATAATTCCACTGGTGATGACTCCAATAAGTAAGAATGATGATAGAGGTGGACTCTTACCCTCCGTGTTGGACCCCCTCACTGGCAGGGTCTATCAGGCATGCAGATTTTGCCCTCTGCAGGGACCGTATGATGAGAAGATCTCCCCAGCAGCCGTCAGGAATACTGTGTCCGGTCCGGTCCGGGCTGGTCCAAGTAAAGCTCCCTCCGTGTTGGACCCCCTCGCTGGCAGGGTCTATCAGGCATGCAGATTTTGCCCTCTGCAGGGGCCATATGATGAGAAGATCTCCCCAGCAGCCGTCAGGAATACTGTGTCCGGTCCGGTCCGGGCTGGTCCAAGTAAAGCTCCTGGAGAGGGGGAAAGGAAAGCTCTCTTGCTCCCAATGTGGCAAAGGAAAAAGCAAAAGAGCGGGGCTCCAATAGTGTAAAAAGTTTCAAAATTTATTAAGTAAAAGTACAGACCATTACGGAGAGTGCACGCTCCGTGAGGTGAAGATACAATTAAAAACAAGCCGGCATATAAAAATTGCAATAACCCATGCATAACATGGGGCAATCGTGACGGCTTACGACGTAGCCATGCCCTACATGTTTCGTCATTAGTAGACGTCTTCAAAGGGGCACCATGTAGGGCATGTAGGGCGTGGCTACGTCGTAATATAATTGTATCTTCACCTCACGGAGCGTGCACTCTCCGTAGTGGTCTGTACTTTTACTTAATACATTTTGAAACTTTTTACACTATTGGAGCCCCGCTCTTTTGCTTATTCCTTTGCCACATTGGGAGCAAGAGAGCTTTCCTTTCCCCCTCTCCAGGAGCTTTACTTGGACCAGCCCGGACCGGACCGGACACAGTATTCCTGACGGCTGCTGGGGAGATCTTCCCATCATACGGTCCCTGCAGAGGGCAAAATCTGCATGCCTGATAGACCCTGCCAGCGAGGGGGTCCAACACGGAGGGTAAGAGTCCACCTCTATCATCATTCTTACTTATTGGAGTCATCACCAGTGGAATTATACCACCTTGCACATCCCTCTCCTTGGTCGATCCATTCATGGGGAGATTGGTTACTGTCAAGCTGCATAGTGGATGGAAATATTTTCACTGATGAACTTTTTATGTTTAAATTTATGGACTGAGCTTGTTTTGATTCTTACGTTTTCATATTCACACAATAATCGTTGTATTTCACATGTACAACTTTTCTTGTTTCTGCTTGCTTTTTCATTGAGTTTTCATGATCTGCACGTACACTTTTTTCACCATTTATTGAGTTATTGATTTGCTCTCAGTAGATTGTGGTTTTCACTACCACTTATATGCATTTGTATTTATGTGTACATTTTTTATAGTTAGCGCACTTTTTATATTTTTTATTTTTCATTGCCATGAATGCAGCCTCTCCATTGCCATGAATGCAGCCTTACCATTGCAATGAATGCAGCCTCACCATTGCCATAAATGCAGCCTCACCATGGCCATGAATGCAGCCTTACCATTGCCATGAATGCAGCCTCTCCATTGCCATGAATGCAGCCTCTCCATTGCCATGAATGCAGCCTTACCATTGCCATGAATGCAGCCTCTCCATTTCCATGAATGCAGCCTTACCATTGCAATGAATGCAGCCTCACCATTGTCATAAATGCAGCCTCACCATGGCCATGAATGCAGCCTTACCATCACCATGAATGCAGCCTCTCCATTGCCATGAATGCAGCCTTACCATTGCAATCAATGCAGCCTTACCATCGCCATGAATGCAGCCTCTCCATTGCCATGAATGCAGCCTTACCATTGCAATCAATGCAGCCTTACCTTTGCCATAAATGCAGCCTTACCATTGCCATGATTGCAGCCTCACCATTGCCATGAATGCAGCCTCACCATTGCCATGGATGCAGACTCACCATTGCCATGAATGCAGCCTCACCATTGCCATGAATGCAGACTCACCATTGCCTGAATGCAGCCTCACCATTGCCATGAATGCAGCCTCACCATTGCCATAAATGCAGCCTCACCATGGCCATGAATGCAGCCTTACCATTGCCATGAATGCAGCCTCTCCATTGCCATGAATGCAGCCTCTCCATTTCCATGAATGCAGCCTTACCATTGCAATGAATTCAACCTCACCATTTCCATAAACGCAGCCTCACCATGGCCATGAATGCAGCCTTACCATCGCCATGAATGCAGCCTCTCCATTGCCATGAATGCAGCCTCTCCATTGCCATGAATGCAGCCTTACCATTGCCATGGATGCAGCCTCACCATTGCCATGAATGCAGCCTTACCATTGCCATGGATGCAGCCTCACCATTGCCATGAATGCAGCCTCACCATTGCCATGAAAGCAGCCTCACCATAGCCATGAATGCAGCCTCACCATTGCCATCAGTGCAGCCTGATCGATGCCCATCTGCAGCCTAGAGGGGGCAGGGAGGGGGCTGGAAGAGCGCCGACAGATTACATACAGGAGAATCTCCTGTTTACTCGGCGGCCTCTTTAATACAAAGTCCCGCCTCCAATGATAGACAGAACAGTCATCCAATGGCAGCCCAGGAGACGGGACTTCCTATTACAGACGTCGCAGAGTAAACAGAAGATTCTCCTGTATGTAATCTGACGGCGCTCGTCCCGCCCCCCTCCCTGTCTCCTCTGAGACAGCGCCGATAAATACAGTATATGTCTTTTGTGGTCAATATATCCAAATTACCAGGGGGTCGAAACGCGTTTAAAAAAATGCGGCTTTGGGAGTTTCTTTTTCCTCCTGCCAGGATAAAGGCGTTCGTAAGACCCAGGGCGAACGCTCGGCGTGCATGAGGCCAAACTTTCACTCCTATGCGCCTTTCCCATAGTCCTTCGTGATTGCAGAGGTGGGTTTTGCGCCGCCCCGCCATCCTCCGGAGTCGTCATACAGAAGACGAAATCCTCTCTATATAAAATCTATATTATGAATAACAACTGACAGATTTTTTTTTTTTTTTTGCGTCTCGCTTAGCAATCTCGCAGGGAGCTGACACGGCGGTGACGCTTCATTGACTCTACAGACGGCAGTTTACCTGTTTTGTCTCTTTCTATGATAATTCGGCTCTGCTCTGCATACACAATACGGGTTCACCGGCTGTGCCGGAATCATCCGACCCTCCCCCCCCCCGGGCGGCACGATCTGGCTGAGAAGGTGCCAGGGCTTATTCTTGTCATCCCCAGTCCCTGACATTGCAGCAAAAAATAGGTTTGTCGGCTGTCGTTCCCCCCGCGCGGCCCCCGCCGCCAGCCGTGTCAATTAAGCCGCCGTCTCGCCTTCTCTCATTCTGCTCCAGATTACCGGAGTCATGTGCCAAATAATTGGCATCGCTCCAGGAAGAACGGATATATTGACTGAAGTCACATCGACCGCCGCTGCCAAGTACTTAAAGGAACACTGTGCTAAAACGCATACACTTAGTTTATAAAAGGAGGAGAGCGCTACCAGCTTGTCCTGTAACTCCACTGTTGTGGGAAAAAAATAGCAAATACCAAAATATATATACAGGTATACACATACAACTTTTTCCACCTTTAATGTGACCTATAAACTGTACAACTCAGCTAAAAAAGAAACTGAAATCTTTTAGGTGGAGGGAAGTAAAGGAAAAAACTAAAATAATGTGGTTGCATAAGTAGGCACACCAGTGGCGGCTGGTGCTCAAAATTTTTTGGGGGGCGCAAACAAACTGAAAAAAACTGAACCCCCCCCATCAATTGCAGCCTCACTGTGCCCATCATATGCAGCCACTGTGCCCATCATATGCTGCCACTGTGCCCATCATATGCAGCCACTGTGCCCATCAAAACGTAGCCACTGTGCCCATCATATGCAGCCACTGTGCCCATCATATGCAGCCACTGTGCCCATCATATGCAGCCACTGTGCCCATCAAAACGTAGCCACTGTGCCCATCATATGTAGCCACTGTGCCCTTCATATGCAGCCACTTGTGCCCATCAAATGCAGCCACTTTTGCCTGTCAAATGCAGCCACTTGTGCCCATCATATGCAGCCACTGTGCCCATCATATGCAGCCACTGTGCCCAACAAATGCAGCCACTTTTGCCTGTCAAATGCAGCCACTTGTGCCCATCAAATGCAGCCACTTTTGCCTGTCAAATGCAGCCACTTGTGCCCATTATATGCAGCCACTGTGCCCATCATATGCAGCAACTTGTGCCCATCATATGCAGCCACTTGTGCCCATAATATGCAGCCACTGTGCCCATCAAACACAGCCACTGTACCCATCAAATGCAGCCACTTGTGCCCATCATATGTGCCATTGTGCCCATCATATATAGCCAGTGTCCCCATCATATGCAGCCATTGTGCCCATCATATATAGCCAGTGTTTCCATCATATGCAGCCATTGTGCCCATAAATTGCAGCCACTTGTGCCCATCAAATGCAGCCACTTGTGCCCATCAATTGCGCCGCTGTGTCCATCAATTGCTCCCACTGTGTCCCATCAAACGCAGCCACTGTGCCATATCAAATGCTGCCAGTGTGCCCCCTGCCAGCCCGCCGTCTGCACTTACCTGTCTCGGTGGGACAGCTACTCGATGTCTCCTCCCGTCCTCTCTTCCCGTCCTCTCTTCCCGTCCTCTGCTATGATTGGACGCCTGGCGTCCAATCACAGCACCAGTCGTTTCAGCCAATCAGGTGACGGGAAACAGATCGGCGGAGAGGCGATTTAGTTTTAGGAAAGCGAATATTCATTCGCTTTTCTAACACAGCTGAGTGACCTGCGAGCGCCCAGCATGGCGCTCGCAGGTGACCTTTTTTGACACCTATTAGAGCCTATGGCTCTCTAATCAGGTGCTTCAAAAACACCCCCCGCCGCTGTAATTCAGGCGCCCTGCACCCAAAAAAGGGCCGGGAGCCTGAATAGGGGGTGGCCATAGACAGATTGGTGCAATGCATGAATCTATCTATTGGTGCTAGAGGGGGGTGGCAGGAGAGAGGGGGCGGCGCCCATGCACCCTTTTGGACGCACCACCACTGGTGTACACCCTCTTGTAACTGGGGATGTAGCTGTGTTCAGAATTAAGCAATCACATTCAAACTCATGTTAAATAGGAGTCAGTACACACCTGCCATCATTTAAAGTGCCTCTGATTAACCCCAAATAAAGTTCAGCTGTTCTAGTAGGTCTTTCCTGACATTTTCTTAGTCACATCCTACAGAAAAAGCCATGGTCCTCAGAGAGCTTCCAAAGCATCAGAAGGATCTCATTGTTAGAAGGTATCAGTTAGGAGAAGGGTACAAAATAATTTCCAAGGCATTAGATATACCATGGAACACAGTGAAGGCCGTCACCATCAAGTGGAGAAAATATGGTGACATTACCAAGAACTGGACGTCCCTCCAAAATTGATGAAAAGACGAGAAGAAAACTGGTCAGGGAGGCTGCCAAGAGGTCTACAGCAACATTAAAGGAGCTGCAGGAATATCTGACAAGTACTGACTGTGTGGTGACAACAATCTCCCGTATTCTTCATATGTCTGGGCTATGGGGTAGAGTGGAAGACGGAAGACTTTTCTTAAGAAAAACATCCAAACCCGACTACATTTTGCAAAAACACATCTGAAGTCTCCCAAAAGCATGTGAGAAAATGTGTTCTGGTCTGATGAAACCAAGGTTGAACTTTTTGGCCACAATTCCAAAAGATATGTTTGGTGCAAAAACAACACTGCACATCACCAATAGAACACCATACCCACCGTGAAGCATGGTGGTGGCAGCATCATGCTTTGGGGCTGTTTTTCTTCAGCTGGAACAGGGGCCTTAGTCAAGGTAGAGGGAATTATGATCAGTTCCAAATACCAGTCAATATTGACACAAAACCTTCAGGCTTCTGCTAGAAAGTTGAACATGAAGAGGAACGTCATCTTTCAGCATGACAACAACCCAAATCATACATCCAAATCAACAAAGGAATGACTTCACCAGAAGAAGAATAAAGTTTTGGAATGGCCCAGCCAGAGCCCAGACCTGAATCCCGTTGAAAATCTGTGGGGTGATCTGAAGAGGGCTGTGCACAGGAGATGCCCTCACAATCTGACAGATTTGGACTATTTTTGCAAAGAAGAGCGGGCAAATATTGCCAAGTCAAGATGTGCCATGCTGATAGACTCATACCCCAAAAAGACTGAGTGATGGAATAAAATCAAAAGGTGCTTCAACAAAGTATTAGTGTAAGGGGTGTGCACACTTATGCACCCATATTATTTTATTTTTACTTATCTCCACCTAAAAGATTTCAGTTTGTTGTTCAATTGAATTGTATAGTTTGTAGGTCACATTAAAGGTGGAAAAAGTTCTGAAATGATTTATCTTTGTCTCATTTTTTTTACATCACAGAGACCTGACATTTTACCAACAGGGGTGTGTAGGCTTTTTGCATACACTGTATGTATTATTGTATCATATATATAGTATATAATATATTATATATATGATATATACGGTATATAAAGATCATTAAAGATTCCCTTTCCTTTTCAATCTGCAGTTCTGTAATTTTCGGCAAAATTCAATATGGCGACCTGCAGGCGTTCTGTACACAGATGGTGTAGACAGCGCACACCCCCTCCCCCCCTTCCCCTCTGGAAATTTAATTTCCTGCTTGTGTGATTGGCTCACTAATTTTCCCAGAAGTCTGCACTAAGATACAAGTCAGATTTTGGGCATCTCCTGCAACACAGATGTTCTCAAAGGGAAATCATGTCTAAAAGGATGCAGGCTCTGCCACACTTTCCTCATTAGAGCTCTGCAGGTGCAGCAGCTGATTGATAATTCTAAAGCCACTCTGCTGTGATAGGGGGGACTCTGATATGATTGGTGGACTCTGCTGTCATAGGGGGGACTCTGATATGATTGGTGGACTCTGCTGTGATGGGGAGACTCTGATATGATTGGTGGACTCTGCTGTGATGGGGGGACTCTGATATGATTGGTGGACTCTGCTGTGATGGGGAGACTCTGATATGATTGGTGGACTCTGCTGTGAAAGGGGGGACTCTGATATGATTGGTGGACTCTGCTGTGAAAGGGGGGACTCTGATATGATTGGTGGACTCTGCTGTGATGGGGAGACTCTGATATGATTGGTGGACTCTGCTGTGAAAGGGGGGACTCTGATATGATTGGTGGACTCTGCTGTGAAAGGGGGGACTCTGATATGATTGGTGGACTCTGCTGTGAAAGGGGGGACTCTGATATGATTGGTGGACTCTGCTGTGAAAGGAGGACTCTGCTGTGAAGTGGGGGACTCTGCTGTGAAGGGGGGGGGACTCTGCTGTGAAGGGGGGACTCTGATATGATTGGTGGACTGTGCTGTGAAAGGAGGACTCTGCTGTGAAGGGGGGGACTCTGCTGTGAAGGGGGGACTCTGATATGATTGGTGGACTCTGCTGTGAAGGGGGGGGACTCTGATATGATTGGTGGACACTGCTGTGAAGGGGGGGGGACTCTGATATGATTGGTGGACTCTGCTGTGAAGGGGGGGGGACTCTGATATGATTGGTGGACTCTGCTGTGAAGGGGGGGGGGACTCTGATATGATTGGTGGACTCTGCTGTGAAGGGGGGGGGACTCTGATATGATTGGTGGACACTGCTGTGAAGGGGGGGGGACTCTGATATGATTGGTGGACTCTGCTGTGAAGGGGGGGGGACTCTGATATGATTGGTGGACTGTGCTGTGAAAGGAGGACTCTGCTGTGAAGGGGGGGACTCTGCTGTGAAGGGGGGACTCTGATATGATTGGTGGACTCTGCTGTGAAGGGGGGGGACTCTGATATGATTGGTGGACTCTGCTGTGAAGGGGGGGGGGACTCTGATATGATTGGTGGACTCTGCTGTGAAGGGGGGGGGACTCTGATATGATTGGTGGACTCTGCTGTGAAGGGGGGGGGACTCTGATATGATTGGTGGACTCTGCTGTGAAGGGGGGGGACTCTGATATGATTGGTGGACTCTGCTGTGAAGGGGGGGACCCCACTTGCAGACCAGGAAGCCTCAAGATTTCGCATACTTTCAAAGGTTGCTATGGCTGAAGAGAGTCTCAGAGTCGCCCCTTCCCCGTAACCCCCCCCCCCCACCTCGGGGCTCTCTGGGGATGTGAGGCGTCTTGATTTCGGACGTGAGATCGCCCCCTGCTGGTGCTGCACATGTGTGCCCCCCCCCCAGAAATCTCATCACACTGTAATGTGGGGGAAGAGCGCACCCAGCGGGATGACGTCACTTCCTCCAGAAACGGGATTTGAAAAAAAAAAACACGTAAAAAGTTTACAGTACAGGATGCCGCGGCGATTGCTCAGCCAGCTTGCTGCGCATTAATGGCGATCGCGTCACGCGCGGGAGAAATATCGGGGCCTCTAATTTATCGGAATCACTTAAATAAAAATGGGCGTGTCCTGGCGTCACATCCGGGGGGAGGAAACACTTTACAGAGGAAGTGAAAATTAGAAACAATGTCGCTTCTTTTCATCATTAATAAACCCAAAAGTATTTATTTCTTATATTGCAGCTTTCCAATCGTGAGATGTGACGTCCGCCTTCGTTTTCTCTTTTTTTTATTTTCATCTGGTGATCCGGCCAGCGAATCTGTTTTTTTTTCTTCAAATAATGAGCTCTCCAGCAGAATATATCAGTTTCCACAGATGAGTCAAACCATTTAGGGCCCCATTCTCACTTAGGGGCGATTTTCTGCTTTTAAAGGACGCAGCTCGAAAAACGTTCAACAAGCCAAACCCCATTCATATCAATGGCGGCTGTTCACATCGGAGCGTTCTGTCGCCAAAAAAAAGTGCATGAGCTGCTTTATGGCGGATTACGAGCGGCCCCCAAAGACTTCAGCAGAAAAACGCTTGTAAGGCTCCTGTCACACCCGAGCGTTTCTTGCATTTTTTTAAGCTTTTCTTTTAAATTAATTTTTTGCAGCTTTTTACAAGCTTTTTTAACCACTTCAGCCCCGGAAGGTTTTACCCCCTCATGACCGGGCCATTTTTTTTGCGATACGGCACTGCGTCGCTTTAACTGACAATTGCGCAGTCGTGCGACGCTGTACACAAATACAATTGATGTTTTTTTTTCCCCACAAATCAGGCTTTCTTTTGGTGGTATTTGATCACTTCTGCGTTTTTCTTTTTTTTTTTTTTCTTTTTTTTGCGCTATAAACAAAAAAAAAAAAAAACTATTTTGAGAAAAAAAACAAAAAAAATAAAAAAAAACAATATTTTTTAATTACTGCTATCCAATAAAAAAATGTAAAAAAAAAAAAATCTAATTTCTTCATTGATTTATTCCAATATGTATTAAAAACAATAAAAAAAAAAAATTCCAATAGGCGTATATTGATTGGTTTGTGCAAAAGTTATCGCGCCTACAAAACTATGGGATGTGTTTAGGGACTTTTTTTTTAAATTGTTTTGTTATTTATTATTATTATAATTATTATTATTATTATTTTATTATTGTTTTGTTATTTATTATTATTATTATTTTTTTATTATTATTATTGTTTTGTTTATTATTATTATTATTATTATTTTATTGTTTTTTTTATTATTATTATTATTTTTTATTATTATTGTTTTGTTATTTATTATTATTATTATTACTATTATTATTTTACTGTTTGCTATTTATTATTATTATTATTATTATTTTATTATTATTGTTTTGTTATTTATTATTATTATTATTATTTATTTTATTTTTTTTTTATTGTTTTTAATAGTAATGTCGGCGATCAGCCATTTTTAGCGGGACTGCGACATTGCGGCGGACAGATCCAACACTGAGACCACCTTTCACACTGTGGCGGTTTTTCAGGCGCTTTAGCGCTATAAATAGCCTCTGAAAAGCGCCTCCTGTTCATTTCAATGTGACTTTTCACACTGGGGGGGGACGTCAGGAAAAGTCCTGCAGGCGCCATCTTTGGTCGCGGTTTTGGCAGCGCTGTATTGGAATGAATGGGCGGCGCGTTCAAAGTGACTTAAAAGCGTTTTGAAAAGCGCCGCAAAACTGGAGATTTTCAACCCTCTTTTGGGGTTAAAAGCGTCCGAAAAGCGCCACTTAAACAGCCGTAAGGCACCGCTAAAACGAGCGCTGCTTTAGCGCGGCCGCGGCCCCAGTGTGAAGGGGGTCTGGAGGGCTCATTTGCTCTTGATTCGGCTTCAACATACATTAAAGTGCCTACAGCTTCAACACGCCTTTATGATGTGTTTTTGATGCTTCGGTGAAGCTTTAGGGCTAGTTTACATTTGCTTCAAAACAAGGCTTCGGACAGGCTTTGGTAAAGCTCTCTGAACGCAGGTCAAAGCTCCTGTCACTAAATAGAATGGTCAGCTTACAGTCCTGTTTACACTTTGCTTTTGCTTTGGCTTTGGTTCAAATATGTCACCCCATGTCGCTTTAGCAGTGCTTCAAAGCGTCTTCAAAGCCTCCATAGAAGTCTATGGCAAAGCTCGCTTGAAGTCAATAGGGGGCGTTTTTACATTGAAGTCAATGGGACACAACTTTGCAATGAAGTCAATGGGATGCAATTTTGCATTGAAATCAATAGGGGGCATTTTTGCATTGAAGTCAATGGGATGCAATTTTGCAGTGAAGTCAATGGGACATGGTTTTGCATTGAAGTTAATCGGATGCAATTTTACATTGAAATCAATAGGGGGCATTTTTGCATCGAAGTCAATGGGACACTATTTTGCATTGAAGTCAGTAGGCGGCGTTTTTGCATTGAAGTCAACGGGACGCAATTTTGCATTGAAGTCAATGGGATGCAATTTTGCATTCAAGTCAATAGGGGGCGTTTTTGCATTAAAGTCAATGAGACACGGTTTTGCATTGAAGTTAATCGGATGCA
Source organism: Lithobates septentrionalis (assembly GCA_037952835.1). Taxonomy (NCBI): domain Eukaryota; kingdom Metazoa; phylum Chordata; class Amphibia; order Anura; family Ranidae; genus Lithobates; species Lithobates septentrionalis. The sequence continues at coordinate 65,586 of JBBDGP010003456.1, read as the reverse complement.
ATTTTACACTGAAATCATTAGGGGGCATTTTTGCATCGAAGTCAATGGGATGCAATTTTGCACTGAAGTCGATGGGACACTATTTTGCATTGAAGTCAATAGGGGGGGGGGGGGGTTTGCATTGAAGTCAATGGGACACGGTTTTGCATTGAAGTTAATCGGATGCAATTTTACACTGAAATCAATAGGGGGCATTTTTGCATTGAAGTCAATGGGACACAATTTTGTATTGAAGTCAATGGGATGCAATTTTGCATTGAAGTCAATAGGGGGCGTATTTGCATTGAAGTCAATGAGACACGGTTTTGCATTGAAGTTAATCGGATGCAATTTTACACTGAAATCATTAGGGGGCATTTTTGCATTGAAGTCAATGGGACACAATTTTGTATTGAAGTCAATGGGATGCAATTTTGCATTGAAGTCAATAGGGGGCGTATTTGCATTGAAGTCAATGAGACACGGTTTTGCATTGAAGTTAATCGGATGCAATTTTACACTGAAATCATTAGGGGGCATTTTTGCATCGAAGTCAATGGGATGCAATTTTGCACTGAAGTCGATGGGACACTATTTTGCATTGAAGTCAATAGGGGGGATTTTTGCATTGAAGTCAATGGGACACGGTTTTGCATTGAAGTTAATCGGATGCAATTTTACACTAAAATCAATAGGGGGCATTTTTGCATTGAAGTCAATGGGACACAATTTTGTATTGAAGTCAACGGGATGCAATTTTGCTTTGAAGTCAATAGGGGGCATTTTTTTTTTAAGTCAATGGGACACACGATTTTGCATTGAAATCAGTGGGAGGCGACTTTGCATTGAAGTCAATAGGGGGGCGTTTTTGCAACGTCGATAACCCTATTTTCGGGCGATAATTTTGGGCGGCCGATATAACGGAGCATCCCCCCGCTTTGCCTGTATTGGACTTGACATTAAAGAATTATATATTCAGTGCTGACTCTCAGCATCATTCAACGTTTGAAATATTTTTTTTAAATTTGTGTGATTTTGGTTTCTTCTTATATAAAAATATCTGAAGGCTTTGCGATCTGACGGACCTGAGACATGGAATTCTCCTTTGGATGGAGGAGGGGCCCGGCAAGGTACCCTCCTGATGAGGCCCGGAGGCAGCGCTCCAGATGCCGGCACTGGCGCCCCAAGGAAGGGGGCGAGGGGGGGGGGAGCAGATGTTACAGCGGCAGAAATGTCCCAGCGATTCGGCGATACGTGACATCCGAGAATCAGAAGAGAGACATCCGACCGTCTTCCCACCGATCGCTTCAAGTCCATCTACAAAACACAAAGCTCTCCGATTATCTTCATTATGTTCATTTCAAGAGTCTTCTTCAATCTTTCTAACTCTACAGTTTCATAAAAAAACAAAAACAAAACAATCCCCTCAGTGATCCTGCCATGAAGGTCCTTGTTCAGTCATTTCCTAATTCGGAACAAAACAAATTGCACTGAATGTCTAGACTGAATATCAACCACTAATCCTTTAAGACTCTATAGGAGAGAGATGGATCTACAATGGGGGCAATAATGATTTGATTCCCTGCAGATTGTGTAAGTTTGTCCACCTACAAAGAAATGAAGGGTCTATCATTTTTATCAGAGGTGTATTTTATATGATAGAGACAGGATTAGACATGTGCACTGATAAAAAAAAATTGTTCGTTTTCATCTCATTAGTTTTTTTGCTTTTTTCAGAAATTCAAAATTCAAAAATTCAGACATTCAGAAAATTTAACAATTCCAAAATTCGGAAATTTGGAAATCCGAAAAATTGGTATTTTCAAATTTCTGAATTTCTGAATTTCCGAATTTCCGAATTTTCAAATTTCCAAATTTTCAAATTTAGAATTTTCGAATTTCGAATCTTAGAATTTAGAATTTTCTAATTTTCAAATTTCGAATTTCCGAATTTCGAATTTTCGAATTTTCGAATTTCGAATCTTCGAATTTTCGAATTTCGAATCTTCGAATTTTCAAATTTCGAATCTTCGAATTTTCGAATTTCGAATCTTCGAATTTCGAATTTTCACATTTAGAATTTTTGAATTTTCGAATTTCGAATCTTCGAATTTTTGAATTTTCGAATTTAGAATTTTCAAATTTCGAATCTTCGAATTTTCGAATTTCGAATCTTCGAATTTTCGAATTTCGAATCTTCGAATCTTCGAATTTCGAATTTTCACATTTTGAATTTTCGAATTTAGAATTTTCGAATTTCGAATCTTCAAATTTTTGAATTTTCGAATTTCAAATTTTCACATTTTGAATTTTTGAATTTTTGAATTTCAAATCTTCGAATTTCGAATCTTCGAATTTTTGAATTTCGAATTTTCACATTTTGAATTTTGAATTTTTGAATTTCGAATTTTCAAATTTCAAATCTTCGAATTTTCGAATTTCAAATTTTCATATTTTGAATTTTTGAATTTTCGAATTTCGAATCTTCGAGTTTCGAATCTTTGAATTTTTGAATTTGGAATTTTCACATTTTGAATTTTCGAATTTCGAATTTTCGAATTTCGAATCTTCGAATTTCGAATCTTCGAATTTCGAATCTTCGGATTTTTGAATTTCGAATTTTCTCATTTTGAATTTTGAATTTTTGAATTTCGAATTTTCGAATTTCGAATTTTCGAATTTTGAATTTTCATATTTTGAATTTTCGAATTTTGAATTTTCGAATTTTGAATTTTCGAATTTTCACATTTTGAATTTTTGAATTTTGAATTTTTGAAAAGTCGTAAATTTTAAAATTTTAAAATTCGGAAATTGGGAAATTCGAAAAATCAGAAATTCTAAATTTCAGAAATTTGAAAATTTGGAAAATTAAATCAAATCAAATCAAATCAAAATTTGTAAAAAAACGAATTCGGAACTAAACAAATTGCACATGTCTAGACAGAATATCAACCAAAAACCCAGAAAAAACACAGGATACAAATGTTATAAATGGAGTTGCAGTTCAGTGAGTAAAATAAGTATTTGATCCCCTACCAACCAACAAAAATTCGGCCCCCACAGACTGGCTACAGTAGGTGCTCATGTGGTACACAGATTAGTCCTGTCAATGTAAGAAGGTTCTCCTAATGACAACTCGTTATGTGTATAAAAGACACCTGTCCACAGAATCTCTTTCTTCCATTCAATCCTCACCATCATGGGCAACACCAAAGAGCTGTCAAAGGACGTCGGAGACAAGATTGTAGACCTGCACAAGACTGGAATGGGCTACAAGACCATCAGCAAGAAGCTTGGTGAGAAGGAGACAACTGTTGGAGTGATTTTTGGCACATGGAAGAAATACAAAATAACCATCAATCGCCCTCGGTCTGGAGCTCCATGCAAGGTTTCGCCTCATGGGGTAAGGATGACCATAAGAAAAGTGAGGGATCAGCCCAGAACTACACGGGAGGAGCTTGTGAATGATCTCAAGGCAGTTGGGGCCACAGTCATCAAACAAACCAATGCCAACACAATACACCGTCATAGACTGAAATCCTGCAGAGCCCGGAAGGTTCCCCTCCTCAAGAAGGCACATGTACAGGCCCGTCTGAAGTTTGCCAATGAACATCTAAATGATTCAGAGAAGGATGGGGAGAAAGTGCTGTGGTCAGATGAGACCAAAATTGAGCTCTTTGGCATTAACTCAACTCGCTGTGTTTGGAGGAAGAAAAATGCCAACTATGACCCTAAAAACACCATCCCTACAGTGAAGCACCGAGGTGGAAACATCATGCTTTGGGGCTGTTTCTCTGCTAAAGGTACAGGCCAACTTTGCCGCATTGAGGGGCCAATGGACGGGTCCATGTATTTGTAGCACCCTGATGTTTAGGCGGGCCTCTTATCAAATTTAGTTGCCAGGCGATAGTTGCCAATTGTTAGGAGATCAATTGATTTCTCCCTAAGTCTGCAATTGCTTCACTTCTCTCCTCAGTCACTAGGTGGCATTATGGCCGGTGACATTGGATAAGAGAACGGCAAAGCGAGGACAGATTATGAATGAAGTGGGTGTCCCAGCCAATGCATTGCAAGACGGCAGGCATTATTGTATAAAGTTGGTCGCACCACGCACTGAGAAACTAGACACCCGAGCGCAGGAGAGATTTCTACTGTTGTTGTCTCAGCCAATGGGCAGGGATTTTCTTGGGTCCCTTGGCCTGCTGGGAACGCCTATTTATTTGGGTGGAGTCAGGTGATCGGGGTTCTGTGCCACCTGGACAGCTGTCTGGGTGGGACGTGTGTTGTATTGCCCCAGGCTGCTAGGCCAGAAACCCAAGGTCTATCCCGGGGACATCTGGATGCTAGGCTGTCTATCTAGAAGCAGGAGAGCAGCGTAGGGTTGGGACTGCGGACTTGTAGTCCAACCAGCAGTAACGGTTCTGCCGGTCTTTGGGTGGAGTCAGGTGATCGGGGTTCTGTGCCACCTGGACGGCTGTCTGGGTGGACGTGTGTTGTATTGCCCCGGGCTGCTAGGCCAGAAACCTAAGGTCTATCCCGGGGACATCTGGATGCTAGGCTGTCTATCTAGAAGCAGGAGAGCAGCGTAGGGTTGGGACCGCGGGCTTGTAGTCCAACCAGCAGTAACGGTTCTGCCGGTCTTTGGGTGGAGTCAGGTGATCGGGGTTCTGTGCCACCTGGACGGCTGTCTGGGTGGACGTGTGTTGTATTGCCCCAGGCTGCTAGGCCAGAAACCTAAGGTCTATCCCGGGGGACATCTGGCTGCTAGGCTGTCTATCTAGAAGCAGGAGAGCAGCGCAGGGTTGGGACTGCGGGCTTGTAGTCCAACCAAAAGTAACGGTTCTGCCGGTCGGGGGACCAGTTGTGGTCAGAGGTAGAGGGGAAGCTGTCGCCTCTAAGGGACCATCCACCTTGTTATCGAAGACCACTGTGATTAAGCTGAGGCCAGTACCAGAGCAGACTTCTCGCCAGCCGGGGACGGTGAAGAAGTGGGAAAACGTCAGCAAGTGCCAAGTCAGGGACCCAGCAGGACGGCAAAGGTGACACTTGTGGAGCATCAGCGAGTGCCAAGCCAGGGACCTAACATGTCCACAGGGGTGAAGTTTGAAGTTTGAGTGCCAAGACAGGGACCCAGCCGGGAAGTGGGGGTGATGCTTGAGGAAGATACTGAGTGCTATCAGCGGAAGAGCTCAGGGGATCCAGTGGCTAGTGGCTCTAAAGTCTATTGAGAGAGACTAGGAGCTCGTTGAGTGAAGACCCACAGTGAGTGATGTTGGGATAAACTAAGAACTGTACGTGTTGCAAATAGTTGACTTCAATTGCCGTTAGTAACCGCTACAAGATTGTTGCCATAGGAGACAGCGGTCCTACCTAAACAGAAGTGGTATCCGGCTGGAGGCCTTCACCTGTAAAGCTGTCTGCCTGTAGAAGTTTTGGAGTCTACCAATTATCTTTGCATCTATCTAAGGGTGTCCTGGCCCTAACCTTCTCTCCCACAGTTCTGTTTAGGAGACAATAAATCTCTTTGCATTCAAAAAGTCTGGCGCCCACCCGTTCATCTTGCATTACACCCACCATGCCTTGCAACCCACTCTACACCGAAGGATGTCAGTTGTCCCTAACTCTGGAGGTCACCATTAGGCCTCGAGGACTTTTCTACATATGGTAAAATCTTGGGTGAGAACCTTCTTCCCTCAGCCAGAACACTGAAGATGGGTCATGGATGGGTCTTCCAGCATAGCAATGACCCAAAACATACCACTAAGGCAACAAAGGAGTGGCTCAAGAAGAAGAAGCACATTATGGTCATGGAGTGGCCTAGCTAGTCTCCAGACCTTCATCCTATAGAACATTTATGGAGGAAGCTCTTGAGTTGCCAAGAAACCTTATGGATTTAGAGAAGATCTGTAAAGAAGAGTGGACCAAAATCCCTCCTGAGATGTGCAAACCTGATCACCACCTACAAGGAACGTCTTATATCTGCGCTTGGCCAACAAGGGTTTCTCCACCAAGTAATAAGTCATGTTTTACTTGGGGGATCAAATACTTATTTTACTCACTAAACTGCAACTCCATTTATAACTTTTGTATTGTGTGTTTTTTCTGGATTTTTGGTTGATATTCTTTCTCTATCATATAAAATACACCTATGATAAAAATGATAGACCCTTCATTTCTTTGTAGGCGGCCAAACTCACACAATCTGCAGGGGATCAAGTCATTTTTTTCCCCCACTGTATGTAACAATCAGCCTTCTATATACCCAACGAGCGAATGACGAGTCCTCCCTGAGCTATTTAACATTCCAGATGACAGAACTTTTAAAATATTTGGAAGACAATATTTACATTAATGAAGAGGAGTCTGCGGCTCGGGAGGGTTGGAGCTCTGCCATACTTTGCATTTAACATTTCCTGAAGTGTTTTGCTAAAACACGGCTTGTACCGCCTGGTAAACAGATTAACCCTTCGCTGCGCCGCGTACCAGCAAAACTACGAAGGATCCAATCGAAACCCATCTCTGGCCCAAAACCCTAAATTTGTATTTATTTATAGAGTGGGGGGAGGGGATAGACCCTCTGCTGGGTTCTTGCCTCTGACCTTGTCCCCATTAGATTGGGGAAGGGGGGGGGGGATTTTCTCCAATCTCGATGACCCCTTTTGTCACACAATGGCATACCTCCCACCTTTTTGAGATGGGAACGAGGGACACCTATTATCGAAAGCACACTATATTATCGGATTAGCTCCATCTAGTGGCCATAATGTGGTATTTTCATATTTCCTGTGTTTCTGAAAAAAATACCACATTATGACCACTAGGATGTGCTGATGATCATTGAAAATACATAAACTATAAAACCAAAAGTATTGTGACGCCTGCCTTTACAAGCACATGAACTTTAATGGCATCCCAGTCTTAGTCCGTAGGACTCAATATTGAGTTGGCCCGCCCTTTGCAGCTATAACAGCTTCAACTCTTCTAGGAAGGCCGTCCACAAGGTTTAGGAGTGTGTCTATGGGAATGTTTGACCATTCTTCCAGAAGAACATTTGTGAGGTCAGGCACTGATTTTGGATGAGAAGGCCTGGCTTGCAGTCTCCGCTCTAATTCATCCCAAAGGTGTTCTATCTGGTTGAGGTGAAGGACAGTCAAGTTCCTCCACCCAAAACTCGCTCATCCATGTCTTTATGGACCTTACTTTGTGCACTGGTCCATTTATTCGGTGGAGGGGGGATTATGGTGTGGGGTTGTTTTTCAGGGGTTGGGTTTGGCCCCTTAGTTCCAGTGAAGGGAACTCTTAAGACGTCAGCATACCAAGACATTTTGGACAATTTCATGCTCCCAACTTTGTGGGAACAGTTTGGGGATGCCCCTTCCTGATCCAACATGACTGAGCACCAGTGTACAAAGCAAGGTCCATAAAGACATGGATGAGCGAGTTTGGGGTGGAGGAACTTGACTGGCCTGCACAGAGTCCTGACCTCCACCCGATGGAATACCTTTGGGATAAATTAGAGCAAAGACTGTGAGCCAGGCCTTCTCCTCCAACATCAGTGCCTGACCTCACAAATGTGCTTCTGGAAGAATGGTCAAACATTCCCATAGACACACTCCTAAACCTTGTGGACGGCCTTCCCAGAAGAGTTGAAGCTGTTATAGCTGCAAAGGGCGGGCCAACTACGGACTAAGACTGGGATGCCATTAAAGTTCATGTGCGTGTAAAGGCAGGCGTCCCAATACTTTTGGTAATATAGTTTGTTGGGAGCATGAAATTGTCCAAAATGTCTTGGTGTGCTGACACCAAAAGAAAAGGGGATCCCCTTGTGGTGGACTTTTAAGGCACAATATATTTGAAAAAAATGTGTACATTCTAAGGTTTCAAAAAAGTTTTTTATTTATTTAGAAAAATATAGAAAACAGATAAAAGACAAGAAATGCTTAAACATATCTAAAACTCATTCATTGTCATTAGATACAAAATACAGTGCCTTGCAAAAGTATTCGGCCCCCTTGAACTTTTCAACCTTTTGCCACATTTCAGGCTTCAAACATAAAGATATAAAATTTTTATTTTTTGTGAAGAATCACCAACAAGTGGGACACAATTGTGAAGTGGAACGAAATCTATTGGATATTTTAAACTTTTTTAGCAATTAAAAAACTGAAAAGTGGTGCGTGCAAAATTATTCGGCCCCTTTACTTTCAGTGCAGAAAACTCACTCCAGAAGTTCAGCGAGGATCTCTGAATGATCCAATGTTGTCCTAAATGACTGATGGTGATAAATAGAATCCACCTGTGTGTAATCAAGTCTCTGTATAAATGCACCTGCTCTGTGATAGTCTCAGGGTTCTGTTGAAAGCGCAGAGAGCATCATGAAGACCAAGGAACACACCAGGCAGGTCCGTAATACTGTTGTGGAGAAGTTTAAAGCCGGATTTGGATACAAAAAGATTTCCCAAGCTTTAAACATCCCAAGGAGCACTGTGCAAGCGATCATTTTGAAATGGAAGGAGTATCAGACCACTGCAAATCTACCAAGACCTGGCTGTCCCTCTAAACTTTCAGCTCAGACAAGGAGAAGACTGATCAGAGATGCAGCCAAGAGGCCCATGATCACTCTGGATGAACTGCAGAGAACTACAGCTGAGGTGGGAGAGTCTGTCCATAGGACAACAATCAGTCGTACACTGCACAAATCTGCCCTTTATGGAAGAGTGGCAAGAAGAAAGCCATTTCTCAAAGATATCCATAAAAAGTCTCGTCTAAAGTTTGCCACAAGCCACCTGGGAGACACACCAAACATGTGGAAGAAGGTGCTCTGGTCCGATGAAACCAAAATCGAACTTTTTGGCCACAATGCAAAACGATATGTTTGGCGTAAAAGCAACACAGCTCATCACACTCAACACACCATCCCCACTGTGAAACATGGTGGTGGCAGCATCATGGTTTGGGCCTGCTTTTCTTCAGCAGGGACAGGGAAGATGGTTAAAATTGAGGGGAAGATGGATGCAGCCAAATACAGGACCATTCTGGATGAAAACCTGTTGGAGTCTACAAAAGACCTGAAACTGGGATGGAGATTTATCTTCCAACAAGACAATGATCCCAAACATACAGCAAAATCTACAAAGGAATGGTTCACAAATAAACGTATCCAGGTGTTAGAATGGCCAAGTCAAAGTCCAGACCTGAATCCAATCGAGAATCTGTGGAAAGAGCTGAAAACTGCTGTTCACAAACGCTCTCCATCCAACCTCACTGAGCTCGAGCTGTTTTGCAAGGAAGAATGGGCAAGAATTTCAGTCTCTCGATGTGCAAAACTGATAGAGACATACCCCAAGCGACTTGCAGCTGTAATCGCAGCAAAAGGTGGCTCTACAAAGTATTAACGCAAGGAGGCCGAATAATTTTGCACGCTCCACTTTTCATTTTTTTATTAGTTAAAAAAGTTTCAACAATCCAATAGATTTCGTTCCACTTCACAATTGTGTCCCACTTGTTGGTGATTCTTCACAAAAAATACAAATTTTATATCTTTATGTTTGAAGCCTGAAATGTGGCAAAAGGTTGAAAAGTTCAAGGGGGCCGAATACTTTCGCAAGGCACTGTACAATCTATACTTGTTGCACCCGACGCGTTTCAGTGTACAGAGTTGTCTCCTTCTTCAGGGATGTATATTAACAAGAAGAAATTGTGTTCTAAAATAGAGTAATGAATACATTAATACAGAACATTTGGTATGCTGACGCATTAAGAGTTCCCTTCACTGGAACTAAAGGGCCAAGCCCAACCCCTGAAAAACAACCCCACATCATAATCCCCCCTCCACCAAATGATTTGTACCAGTGCACAAAGCAAGGTCCATAAAGACATGAATGAGCGAGTTTGGGGTGGAGGAACTTGACTGGCCTGACCTCAACCCGATAGAATACCTTTGGGATGAACTAGAACGGAGAGCCAGGCCTTCTCGTCCAACATCAGTACCTGACCTCACAAATGCGCTTCTGGAAGAATGGTCAAATATTCCCATAGACACACTCCTAAACCTTGTGGACAGCCTTCCCAGAAGAGTTGAAGCTGTTTTGGCTGCAAATGTGGGCCAACTCAATATTGAACCCTACGGACTAAGACTGGGATGCCATTAAAGTTCATCTGCGTGTAAAGGCAGGCGTCCCAATACTTTTGGTAATATAGTGTATGCATTTTCTATGATCATTAACACCACCTAGTGGTCACAACGTGTTTTTTTTTTTCTGGAACACAGCAAATATGAAAATACTGCATTATGGCCACTAGATGGGGCTGATGATCATAGGAAATACACATATTAGTTAGAATTAGAATTATTTGCGACAGCAGTAACAACGCTCAGGCGTTTACACAGAATTTCTTTTAAGGATAAAAAGATCCCTATAGAAATATCAGTACAGTGGTATCACTTGTGAACAAGTGAAGAGCATTCAATTTTTGCAGATCTTTTGTTCACTCCTCTGAAAGCGGACGGCTCATCCAAAAAAAGATACAAATTGTTTTTTGACAAACTTACCATCGCACCTTCTTCGGATTTCCATCCTGCGCCCCGGCCTCGTGCGGTGATTGCTGCTTCATTTCCGACAATTTTTTCCCTACACGAGCTCCGCGGCGTGCGGTTCGGCGCCAGAGATGGAAAAGCCTCCGTCCCTTTGATGATAACATTTTGCTGCAGAATTTGCATGAAATCATTGTAACCTTTAAGAACACGTGTAGAACAATGGGAGTCCGCTCAAGGACAAGCTATTCAAATGTAATTACTAATTCTCACCGCCACTTTTTTTTTTTGTTTCTAAATAGCGGGAACATTATAGAGAGGTGGCGGGAGTACGACGCAGAAAGCCGACCGCTTTAATCCAGTCTGTGAAAAACAAGAATGATTATTTGTAACCTGCGAATGTGAGCGCACAAGAATTTTCATATTTTAAATCACTGATTTTTTTTTTTTTAACACTGCCAAGGCTGACCTCTTTTTTTGAAGGAAGAGATGGAAGATTCCCCCCCCCCCCCAGTGCCGAACATCCACAGAGTCCTGTGGTGGTGTGCGAGAGAGACAACCTCAGCCTGGGCTTCCTCCAGGCCATTCAACTGACGCGTTTCGTCCTGCTTAGCCTAATCATGGTGGGTGGAGATCCCATGCATGCGGGGAGTATATAAGCATCATTGGAAATCACTCGGGATGTATAAAGGGCTGGCAGTGTTGTTGTATGGATTATGGTTCAAGCTGTGGAGGGAGGAATAATGAGGGGAGGAGAGAGTGAAAGGTGAACTGAAATCAGAAAAAAAGGGGATGTGAAGGGAATAAAAGTGATCAGTGAAAAATAAAATAAAAAATAAAAATTTGAGATGGATGTGAAAAAATAAGTATAGTGCTGTACATGTGTATAAAGTGAAGATGATAGATGGTGAAAGATGAATGAAAAATGAGAAATAAGAAAATGAGATAATGAATGAAAAATTTAATAAAAAATTTAAAGTAAAAAATACCGGTAAATGAAATGGAAAAAAAAAAAATAAAAAAAATAATAGTAATATTCGTTTTGTTTATTCTTTTTCAAATCGATTCAAAAAGTTTTCAAATTCGAAAAGTTTTCAAAAAATGTTTTTGAATAGTTTTTAAATTCGAAAAGTTTCCAAAAAGTTTTTGACTAGTTTTCATTTCGAAAAGTTTTTCATCTATTCTATTTATTTCTCTTTGGAAATTGGAAAACATTTTGAATTCGAAAAGTTTTCGAATTTCAAAAATATTCGAATTCGAAAAGTTTTCAAATTCGAATTTGAACACTATTCGAATTCGTAAAGTATTTGAAAACTATTGGAAAACTTCGAATTTGAATTTCGACCACTTTCGTCGGATTTGTTTAAACTCGATACTGTTCTAATTCGGAAATTCGGATACATCCAAATTTCCGAATAACAAAAATTCGCCTGAATTTTAATTCGGAACGAAATGAACCACACATGTCTACTGATCAGTCATTGGCTGTGTCCGGTGGACACTGCTAAAGACAAAACGCGGCGTGACGCGGCCCCGCGGCCGCTCGAGCGGTGCTTCCTGAGAGGACGTTATATGACACGCACTCAGAACATTAAATCCACCACCCGGCCGTCATTCTGCTCTAGGCCGGCCAGGAAGGAGTTAACTGACAATTGCGCAGTCATGGAACGTTGTACGCAAATAAAATTGATGTCCGTTGTTTCCCATAAACAGAGCTTTCTTTTGGTGGTATTTGATCACCTCTTTTTTTTTTTTTTTGCGTTATAATTTTGAAAAAACAAAACAAAAACAAAGCAATATTTTTTACTTTCTGCTATAAAACATGTCTAATAAAAATATTTTTAAAAATATAATTTCTTCATCAATTTAGGTCAATATGTATTCTGCTAAATGTTTTTTGGTTAAAAAATAAATCCCAATGAGCGTATATTGATGTGAGCTGTAAACAAAAAAAGACGAACAATTTAAAAAAACAAAACAAAAAGAACATATCTTACTTTCTGCTATAAAACATATCCAATAAAAAAAATCAAATTTCTTCATAAATTTAGGCCAATATGTACTCTACTACATTTTTTTTTTTGGTTAAAAAAATCCCAATAACCGCATATTGATTAGTTTACACAAACGTTATAGTATCTACAAGCTATGGGATATTTTTATGGATTTTTTTTATTTTTATACTAGTAATGGCAGAATTCAGCGACTTATAGCGGGACTGCGATATTGCGGCGCACAGTCGGACACTAACTGACACTTTGTGGGAACCAGTGACACTAAGACAGTGATCAGTGCTAAAAATATGCACTGTCACTGTACTAATGACACTGGCTGGGAAGGGGGTTAAACATCTGGAGCGATCAAAAGGGTTAAATGTGTGCCTAGCCAGTGCCTGACAACTTTAATGGAAACCTCATTGAAGCCAATGAGAGGTGAATATTGGAAATCAGTTCTCTTCATTGTCAATGCATGCTAATAGGCAAAGGACGGTGTCAAACAAGGGGGGGGGGCATATGCCCATGCAAACACTTTTTTAAAAAGAAGACCATTTGGCATGCGTGGGTACCCCACGGTTTTATACCCCCCCCACGAACCGCTACCCCCTGTGGCTGCAGAGGCAGTGACACATGCCTTTGCTTCATGGCCACAGCAGGAATTATACCCTCTGTCGTTTTATTTGTTGCTTTAAGCCCCCCCATAAAAAAAAAAAAAAAAAAACGGTGCGAGATTCCCCCTAAAAATAGACATCTCACCTTTATTCTTAATTAAGGCCAGGTATGGATTTTAAGAGAGACCCCACAAAAAGTGCCCCCTTTAAATTCCAGAGTAAGGGTCTGGTGTATATTTTTTTTTTGGGGGGGGGGGGGGGCAACCCATTTTTTTGCATAGCGTCATTGGATAATATGGTGCACCCTAACAACAAAATGACAGTGCGGCCACCAGTGTTCTAGCAATCAATGAGGTCATTGGTTGCTAGGATGCAGGCGGCTGGTTGCTAGGATGCAGGCGGCTGGTTGCTAGGATGCAGACGTCTGCTTGCGTCCTAGCAACCAAAGATGCCTGCGGCTCACACAGCGCGAAGCTGCCCTTTTAGTGCTGGTAGTCACACCACCACAAAATGAAGGACTTCCAACTGAAAAGTGGAGGTTCACTTTGTTGGGTGGGTGAACACCCTCTATTTAGTTTTGACCCAGCAACGAACAACCAAAGTCCATGCAAATCCCATTCCTATACAAACTCCGTCCCTACTCCTGTAACACCCAGACTCAGATGGGGGAGGGGCCACACCATGAGCCAACCAGAGTCTTCCGAAGTGCAGTGCTTTCAGTATCCCCCCCTAAAAAATATTTTAGGAGCAGAGAGTCAGAGGGCGGGGGGGGGGGGGGGGGGTGGCATGGGGATATATCCGGGGGATGACTTCATCCAAGGGATGTCCTCTGATTGGACATCCTATTGTCCAATCAGAGGACTGCTGACCAAGCTGTGCTGCCTAACTGCAATAGAGAGACGTAAGGTCAGGGTACAGGCTGTGCTGCCTGGCAGGGGGTCCCTAAATCACATGACTGGCTAAACAAAGATTGCAAATACTTTAGCAGGAAAGTCAGATCCCATAAATGTATGTATCTACAGTATTTCACAAAAGTGAGTACACCCCTCACATTTTTGTAAATATTTTCTTCCATCTTTTCATGTGACAACACTGAAGAAATGACACTTGTCTACAATGTAAAGTAGTGAGTGTACAGCTTGTATAACAGTGTAAATTTGCTGTCCCCTCAAAATAACTCAACACACAGCCATTAATGTCTAAACCGCTGGCAACAAAAGTCAGGACACCCCTAAGTGAAAATGTCCAAATTGGGCCCAAAGTGTCAATATTTTGTGTGCCCACCATTATTTTCCAGCACTGCCTTAACCCTCTTGGGCATGGAGGTCACCAGAGCTTCACAGGTTGTCACTGGAGTCCTCTTCCCCTCCTCCATGATGACATCACAGAGCTGGTGGATGTTAGAGACCTTGCGCTCCTCCACCTTCTGTTTTGAGGATGTCCCACAGATGCTCAATAGGGTTTAGGTCTGGAGACATGCTTGGCCAGTCCATCACCTTTACCCTCAGCTTCCTTAGCAAGGCAGTGATTGCCTTGGAGGTGTGTTTGGGGTCGTTATCATGTTGGAATACTGCCCTGCGGTCCAGTCTCTGAAGGGAGAGGATCATGCTCTGCTTCAGTATGTCACAGTACATGTTGGCATTCATGGTTCCCTCAATGATCTGTAGCTCCCCAGTGCCGGCAGCACTCATGCAGCCCCAGACCATGACACCCCCACCACCATGCTTGACTGTAGGCAAGACACACTTGTCTTTGTCCTCCTCACCTGGTTGCCCCCACACACGCTTGTCACCATCTGATCCAAATAAGTTTATCTTGGTCTCATCAGACCACAGGACATGGTTCCAGTAATCCATGTCCTTAGTCTGCTTGTCTTCAGCAAAGTGTTTGCGGGCTTTCTTGTGCATCATCTTTAGAAGAGTCTTCCTTCTGGGATGACAACCATGCAGACCAATTGATGCAGTGTGCGGCGTATGGTCTGAGCACTGACAGGCTGAACCCCCCCCCACCCCTTCAACCTCTGTAGCAATGCTGGCAGCACTCATACATTTATTTCCCAAAGACAACCTCTGGATATGACGCTGAACACGTGACTTCAACTTCTTTGGTGGACCATGGCGAGGCCTGTTCTGAGTAGAACCTGTCCTGTTGTACCGCTGTATGGTCTTGGCCACCGTGCTGCAGCTCAGTTTTAGGGTCTTGGCAATCTTCTTATAGCCTAGGCCATCTTTATGTAGAGCAACAATTTTTTTTTTAGGTCCTCAGAGAGTTCTTTGCCATGAGGCGCCATGTTGAACTTCCAGTGACCAGTATGAGAGAGTGAGAGCGATAACACAAAATTATAACATACCTGCTTCCCATTCACACCTGAGACCTTGTAACACTAACGAGTCACATGACACGGGAGGGAAAATGGCTAGTTGGGCAAATTTGGACATTTTCACTTAGGGGTGTACTCACTTTTGTTGCCAGCGGTTTAGACATTAATGGCTGTGTGTTGAGTTATTTTGAGGGGACAGCAAATTTACACTGTTATACAAGCTGTACACTCACTACTTTACATTGTAGCAAAGTGTCACTTCTTCAGTGTTGTCACATGAAAAGATAGAAGAAAATATTTACAAAAATGTGAGGGGTGTACTTACTTTTGTGAGATACTGTGTGTATTTCAGACGTGTATTTGGCTGTTTTTCTGCTTTCAATCCGGCGGCGGGTCCTTTGCCTTATCTGCTGTCAATGTTCCGCCATTATGGTGATTTTCCTAATACAAGAGATGAAACGTCGGGGCATTACTGATAATTCTCACAAGTCGAGCGCCGCCGACTCCCATTTGAATCCCTTTCTTGTGGCCCGGTGTACTCGTGCGTGGTTGGGATGTGTGTGATCTCGGAAGGGGGAGATCTGAGAGGTCTTGCGGCTCGCTGATCGCTGACAACTTGAACTCCTGCTGGGATGAAAGGAGGAAAATCGCTCTGACGTTACTTGTCGAGGCGAAACTGGAATTACATGTGTCAGTAATAGAAAACAGTACACCGGACTCGCTGAGTACCGCTGCACCCCTCCCCCCCTCTCCGCAGTCCATTGCCTGCCATGGAACGGGGGGGGACGTTAAAACGCAAACCTCATTAAAGAAGGAGTTTGCTTTTGTATATTGGAGTGCAGTGCTCTCTGAAGAGTGAACCATGTTTGGATTGCTCCTCAGAGGGCATTTGACAGACGTTGAGGAGGCGCAGTAATGCTTCCTCGCCGCCTGCTTTACCTCCTTAACCGCCGCACTAGCACCTCCTCGCCGCCTGCTTTAACTCCTTGACCTCCGCACTAGCACCTCCTCGCCGCCTGCTTTAACTCCTTGACCGCCGCACTAGCGCCTTCTCGTCGCCTGCTTTAACTCCTTGGCCGCCATACTAGCGCCTCCTCGCCACCTGCTTTAGCTCCTTCACCGCCGCACTAGCGCCTCCTCGCCGCCTGCTTTAGCTCCTCAACCGCCGCACTAGCGCCTCCTCGCCGCCTGCTTTATCTCCTTAACCGCCGCACTAGCGCCTCCTCGCCGCCTGCTTTAACTCCTTAACTACCGCACTAGCGCCTCCTCGCCGCCTGCTTTATCTCCTTAACCGCCGCACTAGCGCCTCTTCGCCGCCTGCTTTATCTCCTTAACCGCCGCACTAGCGCCTTCTCGCCACCTGCTTTATCTCCTTAACCGCCGCACTAGCGCCTTCTCGCTGCCTGCTTTATATCCTTGACCGCCGCACTAGCACCTCCTCGCTACCTGCTTTAACTCCTTAACCGCCGCACTAGCGCCTCCTCGCCGCCTGCTTTAACTCCTTGACCGCCATACTAGCGCCTCCTCGCCGCCTGCTTTATCTCCTCAACCGCCATACTAGCGCCTCCTTGCCGCCTGCTTTATCTCCTTAACCGCCGCACTAGCGCCTCCTCGCCGCCTGCTTTATCTCCTTAACCGCTGCACTAGCGCCTCCTCGCCGCCTGCTTTAGCTCCTTAACCGTCGCACTAGCGCCTCCTCGCCACCTGCTTTAGCTCCTTAACCGCCGCACTAGCGCCTCCTCGCTGCCTGCTTCATCTCCTTAATCGCCGCACTAGCGCCTCCTCGCCGCCTGCTTTATCTCCTTAACCGCCGCACTAGCAACTCCTCGCCGCCTGCTTTAACTCCTCGACTGCCGCACTAGCGCCTCCTCGCCTCCTGCTTTATCTCCTTAACCGCCGCACTAGCACCTCCTCGCCGTTTGCTTTAACTCCTTAACCACCGCACTAGCGCCTCCTCGCCACCTGCTTTACTGCTTTATCTCCTTAACTGCCGCACTAGCGCCTTCTCGCCGCCTTCTTTATCTCCTTAACCGCCACACTAGCGCCCCCTCGCCGCCTGCTTTATCTCCTTAACCACCGCACTAGCACCTCCTCGCCACCTGCTTTAACTCCTTAACCGCCGCACTAGCGCCTCCTCGCCGCCTGCTTTAACTCCTTGACCACCATACTAGCGCCTCCTTGCCGCCTGCTTTATCTCCTTAACCGCCATACTAGCGCCTCCTCGCCGCCTGCTTTATCTCCTTAACCACCGCACTAGTGCCTCCGCGCCACCTGCTTTATCTCCTTAACCGCCGCACTAGCGCCTCCTCGCCGCCTGCTTTAACTCCTTAACCGCCGCACTAGTGCCTCCTCACCTCCTGCTTTAACTCCTTAGCCACCACACTAGCGCCTCCTCACTGCCTGCTTTATCTCCTTAACCGCCGCACTAGCACCTCCTCGCCGCCTGCTTTAACTCCTCGACCGCCGCACTAGCGCCTCCTCGCCGCCTGCTTTAACTCCTTGACCGCCGCACTAGCGCCTCTTCGCCGCCTGCTTTAACTCCTTGACCGCCGCACTAGCGCCTCCTCGCCGCCTGCTTTATCTCTTTAACCGCCGCACTAGCGCCTCCTCGCCTCCTGCTTTATCTCCTTAACCGCCATACTAGCGCCTCCTCGCCGCCTGCTTTAACTCCTCGACTGCCGCACTAGCGCCTCCTCGCCTCCTGCTTTAACTCCTTGACCGCTGCACTAGCGCCTGTTCGCCGCCTGCTTTATCTCTTTAACCGCCGCACTAGCGCCTCCTCGCCTCCTACTTTATCTCCTTGACCGCCGCACTAGCGCCTCCTCGCCCTCTGCTTTAACTCCTTGACCGCCGCACTAGCGTCTCCTCGCCGCCTGCTTTATCTCTTTAACCGCCCCACTAGCGCCTCCTCGTCTCCTGCTTTATCTCTTTAACCACCGCACTTGCGCCTCCTCGCCGCCTGCTTTAACTCCTTGATGGCTGGTTGCAGAGCGCTTGCAAAGGGGCCTGATTCATATGCACTCAATTGCAAGATTTTACCGCCCCCCGCCCAACGCATATGTGCATGAGCCCCATCTATGCGTGTCGGGAGTACACACGAGATCACACATGTTCCCAGAGAACCGCGCTGCTCTTTAGTAGACACACTGGGGGGGGGGGCATTATTTCCTATTGGCTCTCCCAAACGCTGGCAAACGTGCATGTTTTTTTGCACATGCTAATCTACATGGCGTTATGGCCCACTGCCTATATCAAAGCTGAGGTTTCTAAGAGGAGTACAGAGGCCGGGTGCTGTGATGTCTCCAGGAAGCTGTGTGCAGCCCCCCTCCTGGCTCCTCCCACCAGCCATTAACTGCCTGCATTGAATAGCGAAGCACAGAGACCCAGTGATGACATCATTGAGCCTGAAATAAGGTAATAAAAACAGAAAGGTTCATTATCATGTTGATGGGGGGGGGGGGGGGGTGTATGAATCAAAGAAGACAAAAAATTATCAGATAAAACTTTAATTATCATGTGAAGTATTCCTAATTACTATAATATAGATTTTTGCTGATCTCTTTCCATGTAAAAAAAAGCAATTCAGAGAAATGAATGTGTGAAATGTTTGTTTTCAACAACATCCCCGGCTGCGCCATGCGAAGAAGGAATAAAGCGCCTTCAAAAAACAATATTGATTCATAAAAAAAAAAGACGTTTATTTTCAAATATTTATGTAAGGCTTCATTTAGATGTGCGGTTTGGGGGGTGACAAAAATGCACAGTTGAGCCACGTTTTTTGCCACCCAACAGGAGGGGAGGACAGAGGGAGGAACATCCACAGGTGATGCAGAGCCTTTCGTGATTGACAGAACTGAAAACCAATGAATGAAAGGCGTTCCAGGGACAGGCAGGCTGGGGAAGAAAGAGCTAGATCAGGGGCCCCCAACCTTTCTATACAAAGGGCCCGCTTACTTCAGACTTTAGAAGGGCCGGACTGTGGTCAGTGGGAATAGAAGAGGTCCTGACATCGGTGGGAAAAACGAATGCCCCATCACTGGTGTCAGTGGGAGGAATTGGGCTCCATCATTGGTGTTATTGGGAGGTATTGTTTCCCGTTGTTGGTGTAATTGGGAGGAATTGTTCCCCATTTTTGGTGTCATTGGGAGGAATTGTGCCCCATTTTTGGTGTCATTGGGAGGAATTGTGCCCCATTGTTGGTGTCATTGGGAGGTATTGTTTCCCATTGTTGGTGTCATTGGGAGGAATTGTTCCCCATTGTTGGTGTCATTTGGAGGAATTGTGCCCCATTGTTGGTGTCCCATTGTTGGTGTCATTTGGAGGAATTGTGCCCCATTGTTGGTGTCCCATTGTTGGTGTCATTGGGAGGAATTGTGCTCCATCGTTGGTGTCATTGGGAGGAATCATGTCCCCCATCACTGGTAGGAATTGTGCCCCATTGTTGGTGTCATTGGGAGGAATTGTTCCCCATTGTTGGTGTCAATGGGAGGAATTGTGCCCCATTTTTGGTGTCATAGGGAGGAATTGTGCCCCATTGTTGGTGTCAATGGGAGGAATTGTGTTCCCATAGTTGGTGTCATTGGAAGAAATTGTGCCCCATTGTTGGTGTCTTTGGGAGGTATTGTTCCCCTTCATTGGTGTCAGTGGGGAGAATTATGCCCCACTGTTGGTATCAATGGATGAAATGGTGTGCCAAAGACCGGATAAAATCAAGCAAAAGGCCTCATTTGGTCCCTGGTCTGCAGCTTGGAGTCCTCTGGGCTAGATGATGCTGGATGTTCTCCAGCCAAGAAATAGGGTTTTCTTATTTTTAAAACTTGCTGCAGCTTCTAATGCACATTGTGAGAAGCTCACGGTGTGCAGTAAAACCAGAGTAATCCAGGAGAGGAGATGAAGGGGAGGCTGGAGGTCAGACCTAATAAAAAATACTCCGGGTTCTGGTCACATGTTTCTCGGTGTAATTTAAACAGGACATGTATATTTACATCTGAACATATGCAGACCGGCATCACCCGCCATGTATGTCCTCTCTGTTGCACAACACGTGTTTACATAATCTGAGAGGTTTGGATGGAATTGACTAATAAGAGTTTATACATTGAATTCTGTATACATAGAGCCGGCTGTCATCCTCCATATGGAACGATCGTATTACACCGAATATCGGGGGCCCCACAGTCTATGAATTCTTCTATGATGTGTTGTTTTACATCCTCCCTCTGGCCCTCACTTCAGTCTTGCACAGATCTACAGGCGCTTCTGCCGGACTGAAATTGCTTTCTCTGATTTCACTGCACACTGTGAGCTTCTCACAATGTGCATTACAAGAGGCAGCAAGACATCCAGCATCATCTACCCCTTTCCTCCCCGGCCTGACAGCCCCTGACCCGCCCCTTTCATTCATTGGATTTCAATTCTTTCAATCATGGAGGCTCAGCATCACATGTAAGAGTAGATGGTTAGGGACTGGATATACTACAGTAGGTTGTCAGAGCCCACAGTGCCCCTCAACCCTCCCCCCCCATAGTGCCCCCAGACCCCCTCAGAGTCCTTGGCGCCCACAATGCCCCCAACCTCTCATAGAGGCCCACAGTGCCCATCAACCTCTCATAGTGCTCCCAGATCCCCTGAGAGCCCTCGGTGCCCACAATGTCCCCAATCTCCCATAGTGGCCCTCAAAGCCCATCACCTATCCATAGTGTCCCCAGATCCCCCGAGAGCCCTCAGTGCCCACAATGTTCCTAATCTCCGATAGTGCCCCCAGATCCCCTGAGAGCCCACAGTGCTCACAAAGTCTCCAACCTCCCATAGTGGCCCTCAATGCCCATCAACTTCCCATAGTGCCCGCAGATCCCCTGAGAGCCCTCAGTGCCCACAATGTTCCCAACCTCCTATAGTGGCCCCCAGATTCCCTTAGAACCCTCAGTGCCCGCAATGTCCCCAACCTCTTATAGTGCCTCCAGATCCTCTGAGAACCCTCAGTGCCCACGATGTCGCCAACCTCCCATAGTGCCCCTCAGTGCCCATCAACCTCCCAAAGAGCCCCCAGAACCCCTGAGAGCCCTCAGTGTCCACAATGTCCCCAACCTTCCATAGTGGCCCTCAATGCCCATCAACCTCCCAAAGGGCCCCCAGATCACCTGAGAGCCCTCAGTGCCCACAATGTCCCCAACCTCCCATAGTGCCCCCAGATCCCCTGAGAGCCCTCAGTGCGCACAATTTCCCCAATCTCCCATAGTGGCCCTCAATGCCCATTAACCTCTCATAGTGCCCCAGGTCCCCTGGGAGCCCTCAGTGTCCACAATTTCCCCAACCTCCCATAGTGTCCCACAGTGCCCATCCACCTCCCATAGTGCCACCAGATGCCCTGAGAGCCCTTAGTGCCCACAACCTCCCATAGTGGCCCTCAGTGCCCATCAACCTCCCAAAGGGCCGCCATATCCCCTGAGAGCCCTCAGTGCCCACAAAGTCTCCAACCTCCCATAGTGGCCCTCAATGCCCATCAACTTCCCATAGTGCCCACAAATCCCCTGAGAGCCCTCAGTGCCCACAATGTTCCCAACCCCCTATAGTGGCCCCCAGATCGCATGAGAACCCTCAGTGCCCACGATGTCCTCAACCCCTTATAGTGCCACCAGATCCTCTGAGAACCCTCAGTGCCCACAATTTCGCCAACCTCCCATAGTGCCCCTCAGTGCCCATCAACCTCCCAAAGAGCCCCCAGAACCCCTGAGAGCCCTCAGTGCCCACAATTTTCCCAATATCCCATAGTGGCCCTCAATGCCCATCAACTTCCCATAGTGTCCCCAGATCCCCTGAGAGCTCTCAGTGCCTACAATGTCCCCAACCCCCCATATGGGCCCTCAATGCCCATCAACTTCCCATAGTGTCCCCAGATCCCCTGAGAGCCCTTGGTGCCCACAGTGTCCCCAACCTCCCATAGTGGCCCCAGATCCCCTGAGAACCTCAGTGCCCACAATGTCCCCAACCTTCCATAGTGGCCCTCAGTGCCCAACAACCTCCCAGAGGGCCCTCAATGCCCACAATGTCCCCAACCTCCCATAGTGCCCCCAGATCCCCTGAGAGCCCTCAGTGCCCACAATGTCTGCAACATCCCATAGTGGCCCTCAATGCTCATCAACCTCCCATAGTGCCCCCAGATCCCCTGAGAGCCCTCAGTGCCCACAATGTCCCCAACCTCCCATAGTGTCCCACAGTGCCCATCCACCTCTCATAGTGCCACCAGATGCCCTAAGAGCCCTTAGTGCCCACAACCGCCCATAGTGGCCCTCAGTGCCAATCAACCTCCCAAAGGGCCCCCAGATCACCTGACAGCCCTCAGTGCCCACAATTTCCCCAACCTCCCATAGTGCCCTGAGATCCTCAGAGAGCCCACAGTGCCCACAATGTCCCCAAACTCCCATATGGGCCCTCAATGTCCATCAACTTCCCATAGTGTCCCCAGATCCCCTAAGAGCCCTCAGTGCCCCCAATGTCCCCAACCTCCCATAGTGGCCCCAGATCCCCTGAGAACCCTCAGTGCCCACAATGTCCCCAACCTCCCATAGAGGCCCTCAGTGCCCAACGACCTCCCAGAGGGCCCTCAGTTCCCCTGAGTGCCCTCGGTGCCCACAATGTCCCCAACCTCCCATAGTGCCCCCAGATCCCCTCAGAACCCTCAGTGCCCACAATGTCCTCAACCTCCCATAGTGGCCCACAGTGCCCATCAACCTCCCATAGTGGCCCACAGTGCCCATCAACCTCCCATAGTGCCCCTAGATTCCCTGAGAGCCCTTAGTGCCCACAACATCTTCAACCTCCCATAGTGGCCCTCAATGCCCATCAACCTCCCATAGTGCCCCCAGATCCCCTGAGAACCCTCAGTGCCCACAAGGTCCCCAACCTCCCATAGTGTCTCTTAGGGCCCATCAACCTCCAAAAGGGCCCCCAGATCACCTGAGAGCCCTCAGTGCCCACAATGTCCCCAACCCGTCATAGTGCCCCCAGATCCCATGAGAACTCTCAGTGCCCACGATGTCCCCAACCTTCTATAGTGTCCCACAGTGCCCATCCACCTCCCATGGTGCCACCAGATGACCTGAGAGCCCTTAGTGCCCACTACCTCCCATAGTGGCCCTCAGTGCCCATCAACCTCCCAGCGACCCTTTGACAGCCCTCAGCACCCACAGTGCAGTGGACATACTAAAGTAGATGGTCAGTACAAAGAGAACATGCATAAAGTTGTGCGTTCCCAAAACACTAGGTGTGGATGGGGCCCCGGGGATTACATACATCTTCATTTTCATCTTCAATAATAATATGTATGAGTGGACTCATGGGAGGTGAACATCTACCATGCACCAACTGTAACCTGTTTACATTGCAGAGCGCACATTCCAGCGGTACATCTTATCTCTCCTGTACAGGACCTCCATGGAAATCTTCAGGTCTTAAAGTGGAATTACAGTTGCAGAAGACAGACGACATGATCCGCAGAGGGGGGGGGGACCCAGACAAAAAACAGATTTTCTTCCCTTCCATGAAACGTCCCATCTGAACATCAGTTCGTACATCTGCGAAGGGAATGGCGGCTTCCATATGTTCCTCTGCTGACCCCTTATAAAAAAAAAAAAGAAGAGGAAAAAAAGGGAAAAGACATTTTTTTGTAATAAATGATCCGGCGTTGTGTTTATCTCTCATCATGACAACACATATTTAATCACACCGCCTTCAGTGTTCCTCCTTCGGAATGAATACGCATCAGCAGTTTTTAGAAGGGCTTATGAGCTTACCCGAAGATATTACGGGAAATTCCAAAACGCCGCAATGCAATTATTCCATCAGAGGCCACGACAATATCACCCCAAAGGAAAACACTCAATAAAAAAAAAATAATAATAATACTGTGCTTAAAGAAATCGTGAAAAGGGAAAAATTCGGGTGTACAAGAGACGGAAACAATGTAAAAATTCTGCAATTCTGGTCGTCGATGCCAAGCAAGCAGCGGTGGAAAATGACCGGCTTTAAATCTCCAGGCAAATGTGAAAGACAGATCATTGCAACTCTCTATACATTTATACATCGATAAATGTGTTTTTTAAATGCAATCAAAGTAAGTACCTGGTATGACTGGTATCAGCCTCTTGCAATTCTTGTACAGCTGAGCTCTTGGAAATGGACGGAGAAGCAGAACAAGGAGTCCGTTGGGCTGTTCTACGGTGCCTCTAGAATGCCAATTAAAGGGTTTAATAGTGGAGTGGTTTGATAGTGACACGGGCTTACAATTTAGTAGTATGATGCTCTCAAAGACCAGATCGTGGCCTTCTGCTGGCTCATGGCCTTCCTCCTTCCAGGCCTCAAGCCAGATACAGATCCCCTAACCTCTCACAGTACCTTCCAGCTCTCAAAGACATCCCTAAATCTCCCACAGTGCCCCCCCAGATCCCTCAATGCTCACCATGCCCCGCAACCTCCCATTGGGGCCCATAGTGCCCCTCAACGTCCTAGAGTGCAATCGGATCCCCTGAGAGACCACAGTGCCCAAAGTGTCCCTCAACATCTCACAGTGCCCCCAAATCCCTTGAGATCCTTTAGCACTCACAATGCCCCCTAACCCCCCATAGAGGCCCTCAGTGCCCGCAACCTCCCATAACTGTTGACAGTGCCCCTCAACTACCTACAGTTCCCTCAGGTCCTGTGAACATCCGTAGTACTCGCAATGCCCCCCAACCTCCCAAAGTAGCCCTCAGTGCCCGCAACCTCCCATAACTACTGACAGTGCCCCTCAACTATCTACAGTGCCCTCAGGTCCCGTGAACATCCGTAGTACTCACAATGCCCCCCAACCTCCCATAGTGGCCCTCAGTGCCCCGAACCTCCCATAACTGCTGACAGTGCCCCTCAACTACCTACAGTGCCCTCAGGTCCCGTGAACATCCTTAGCACTCACAATGCCCCCCAACCACCCACAGTGGTCTGCAGTAGAACTCAACATCCTACAGTGCCCTCAGATCCCCTGAAAACCCTCAGCACCCATGGTGACCCCCAACCTCCCATAGTGGCCCTTAGTGCCTGCAACGTCCCATAATTGATCACAGTGCCCCTCAACCCCCTACAGTGGTCTGCAGCACCCCTCAACATCCTACAGTACCCTCAGATCCTCTGAGCATCTTTAGCACCCACAGTGACCCCCAACTTCCCACAATGCCCCCCAACCTCCCATAGTGGTCCTCAGTGCCCGAAACCTCGCATAACTGCTCACAGTGCCCCTCAACTACCTACAGTTCCCTCAGGTTCTGTGAACGTCCATAGCACCCACAGTGACCCCCAACTTCCCACAATGCCCCCCAACCTCCCATAGTGGCCCTCAGTGCCCGCAACCTCCCATAACTGCTCACAGTGCCCCTCAACTACCTACAGTTCCCTCAGGTCCTGTGAACATCCTTAGCACTCACAGTGCCCCCCAACCACCCACAGTGGTCTGCAGTAGCCCTCAACATCCTACATTGCCCTCATATCTCCTGAAAACCCTCAGCGCCCACGATGCCCCCCAACCTCCTATAGTGGCCCTTAGTGCCCGCAACCTCCCATAATTGATCACAGTGCCCCTCAACCCCCTACAGTGGTCTGCAGCACCTCTCAACATCCTACAGTACCCTCAGATCCTCTGAGCATCCTTAGCACCCACAGTGACCCCCAACTTCCCACAGTGGTCCACAGTACCCCTCAACATTCTACAGTCCCCTCAGATCCCCTAAAAACCCTCAGAGCCCACAGTGCCCCCCAACTTCCCATAGTGGCTCACAGTGCCCTTCAACATCTTACAGTTCCCCCAGATCCCGTGAGCATCCTTAGCACTCGCAGTGCCCCTGAACCCCCTACAGTGGTCTGCAGCACCCCTCAACATCCTACAGTACCCTCAGATCCTCTAAGCATCCTTAGCACCCACAGTGACCCCCAACTTCCCACAATGCCCCCCAACCTCCCATAGAGGCCCTCAGTGCCCGCAACCTCCCATAACTGCTGACAGTGCCCCTCAACTACCTACAGTGCCCTCAGGTCCCGTGAACATCCGTAGCACTCACAATGCCCCCCAACCTTCCACTGTGTCCCTCAGTGCCCGCAACCTCCCATAACTGCTGACAGTGCCCCTCAACTACCTACAGTGCCCTCAGGTCCATGAACATCCTTAGCACTCACAGTGCCCCCCAACCACCCACAGTGGTCTACAGTAGCCCTCAACATCCTACAGTGCCCTCAGATCCCCTGGAAACCCTCAGCGCCCAAAGTGACCCCCAACCTCCCATTGTGACCCTTAGTGCCCGCAACCTCCCATAATTGATCACAGTGCCCCTCAACCCCCTACAGTGGTCCGCAGCACCTCTCAACATCCTACAGTACCCTCAGATCCTCTGAGCATCCTTAGCACCCACAGTGACCCCCAACTTCCCACAGTGGTCCACAGTACCCCTCAACATTCTACAGTCCCCTCAGATCCCCTTAAAACCCTCAGAGCCCACAGTGCCCCCCAACTTCCCATAGTGGCTCACAGTGCCCTTCAACATCCTACAGTTCCCCCAGATCCCGTGAGCATCCTTAGCACCCACAGTGGCCCTCAACCTCCCACATTGGTCCGCAGAGCCCCTAAACATCCTACAGTGCCCTCAGATTTCTTGAAATCCCTCAGTGCCCACAGTACCCCCAACCTCCCATAGTGTCTCACAGTGTCCCCAACCTCCCATAGTGTCTCACAGTGTCCCCAACCTCCCATAGTGGCCCACAGTGCCCCTCAACATCCTACAATGCCCCCAGATCCCTTGAGAGCCCTCATCACCCACAGTGATCCTTATCCTCCAAAGGTGGCTTGCAGTGCCCCCTAGCTTGCTGCAGAACCTCGAGGCTCCCCATACCCATAATTACCCCAACCTTGAACAGTGTCTCCATTAGGGTTGCCACCTATTCAGGATTCACCCGGACAGTTCGGGTTTGGAATCATGTGTCCAGGTTTCAGACTGCCTGAAACCCGGACACTTTATTTAGACTGGACTATGGCTTCCCAGCAGGGTTGCTGGCTGCAGTTGTCTAAACTAAGAGTGTCTGTTACACTCTTTCACACTGCCCAAAGCCAACACTAACAACCCCCCCCCCCAACACACACACACAGATGGGAGAGGAGAGAGGGCTCGATCTGCTCCTCTTCCCTCCACCCCTACCCCTCTGTGTCTGCCCACACTCCAATCCCCAGGGATGTGTCTCAGAAAAGGAAAGTTGGGGCCGGAAATTTGAAGTCCAGCAGCCTCAGATACATCTTGATGAGAGATGCCAAGGGGTGAGTGAGCTCACCATCCATCCCTGTCTATGACTGAAGTCTCTCCCTTCTCTCTTCTGCCTCTGAGTGAGGACACTAAGGCAAATCGGGGTCCTCAGAGCACCCCTTACATCAGATTTCCCCTTTACACCAGAGGCCACAGTGTTCCCCCTTACATCAGAGTTCTCAGTGTCCCCCCTTAAATCAGGATTTCCAGAGCATCCCTTATGTCAGAGTCCCCAGAGTTCTCCCTTACATCAGAGTCTGCAGAGTCCCCTCTTACAGTGAAAGGGAACTCTGCGAATTTAGATGAAAAAGGGGAACTCTGTGGACTCTGATGTAAAGGGGGACTCTTGTAATTAACTTCATATGATTAGAAATGTTATTTAATAGCAAAATATATGTATCATTTATACTATAAAAAAAAATTGCTGTGCGCCGCTAAAGTGTTCAGGTTTGACTTGAAGAAAGGGTGGCAATCCTAGTCTCCATGCCCCTGCAATGCTCCTGCAAAGCCCCCAGACTCCTGGAGAGACCCCATCTCTCACCGTTGCCCCCAGCCACCAGCAGGAATCTTATCTTCTATAGGGCCACTAAGTCTGCTGCAGAATCCCTCTTCAGAACTCCCTCTAGAGCCTCCATCCCCATCTAGAATCTTCCAGCATTCCAATACATATTTAATATATATGCAAGAAGGAAGTCGTCCAGCTGCAGGATGTAAGGCTCGGTTCACACTTCTGTGACTCCAAAGTCGTGTAGCTTGCTTATGATTTCCTTGTGACTCATTTGTGATTTCCTTGGGACTTGCTTGCAACATATTTGTGATTTCCTTGGGACTTGCTTGCAACATATTTGTGATTTCCTTGGGACTTGCTTATGATTTCCTTGTGACTTGCTTGTGACTTACTTGTGCTTTCCTTGGGACTTGCTTGCGATTTCCTTGCGACTTGCTTGTGACTTACTTGTGATTTCCTTGGGACTTGCTTGCGATTTTATTGAGACTTGCTTGTGATTTAACATTGCAGTCTATGCCACGCAAATCGCAACAAAGTCCCAGAAGAGTAGTGCAGGAACCTTTATTTTTTTTGTCGCTGCGATGGCACTCATTGAAACGAACGTGATATTTACTTGTCATGAGACTTTGTGTGTAAAGGGCCCCAGAATCAGTGAGAAGGACCCCAGGCCCAGGGTCGGGGGGGCAGGGCCCCGGGGACCAATGGAAAGGGGGCCCTTCATGGTTTCTTGCACTGGGGCCCTGAAGGTTCTAATTATGCCTCTGATATGAGGGCACAACCAGAGCCCCAGTCCAGTGACTTTGCCTAGGCTGAGACGATATCACGAGTCTGCTGCAGGCAGGAAGAGGCATTTCCCCAGTCTCCCCTCCCCCCCTGATCAGAATGCGACATTGTAACTCTGTTGCAACTCACAAGATGAGAGGCTGCAGCAGGGGGCTGATCTGTGTCAGACATTTGTGAACACAGCCTAGAACTGCATAGGCACCGGGATTTTCATGATAGTGTCGTCTCTGAGCTGGCATCTCAGTTCAGGAAGTAGATGGTGACCCTGGATGATGCATTGATGATTATGGCTTACAGCTAGTGAAAACCCAAAATTCAGTATCTCAGAAAATTTGAATATTGTGAAAAACGTCAATATTGTAGACTCTAATCAGCTAATTAAAACCAGTTATGGACCGGGCCTTTTTCTGACACTTGTTATTTATGAGATTAAAATCAGTATTTTTTGCTAGAAAATTACTTAAAACCCCCTAAACATTATATATATATATATATTTTTTAGCAGAGACCCTAGAGAATAAAATGGCGGTCGTTGCAATATTTTATGTCACACAGTATTTGCGCAGCGGTTTTTCAAACGCAACTTTTGGGGAAATAATACACTTTCATGAATTAAAACAAAAAAAACAGTAACGTTAACTAAACTTTTTTGTATAATATGAAAGATGATGTTACGCCGAGTAAATAGATACCTAACATGTCATGCTTTAAAAAACTTCTCTTGTAATAAAGATAAGCATGACAGGACCTCTTTAATGTGAGATCTGGGGTCAAAAAGACCTCAGATCTCCCATTTACACTTAAAAGCAAAAAAAACCTAAAAAATATATTAAAAAATGTCATTTTACTTTTACAAAAAACAAAAAGTCATTTTTAAGCCGGCGAGGCGGAAGTGACATCAGAAGTCGCTCCGGTCCTCTGAGAGCAAAGAGATGAGTGGGGGCCATCTTGTCCTCACTCAGCTTCCTGCCCATTGCTCCGGTCCTCCAAGGGCATAGAGTTGAGTGGCGGCCATCTTGTCCTCACTCCGCTTCCTGCTCATCGCTCTGGTCCTCCAAGGGCATAGAGTTGAGTGGGGGCCATCTTGTCCTCACTCCGCTTCCTGCTCATCGCTCCGGTCCTTCAAGAGCATAGAGTTGAGTGGGGGCCATCTTGTCCTCACTCAGCTTCCTGCCCATCGCTCTGGTTCTCCAAGGGCATAGAGTTGAGTTGGGGCCATCTTGTCCTCACTCAGCTTCCTGCCCATCGCTCTGGTTCTCCAAGGGCATAGAGTTGAGTGGGGGCCATCTTGTCCTCACTCCGCTTCCTGCCCATCGCTCTGGTTCTCCAAGGGCATAGAGTTGAGTGGGGGCCAGCTTGTCCTCACTCAACTTCCTGCCCATCGCTCTGGTTCTCTAAGGGCATAGAGTTGAGTGGGGGCCAGCTTGTCCTCACTCAGCTTCCTGCCCATCGCTCTGGTTCTCCAAGGGCATAGAGTTGAGTGGGGGCCAGCTTGTCCTCACTCAGCTTCCTGCCCATCGCCCCAGTCCTCCAAGGGCATAGAGTTGAGTGGGGGCCATCTTGTCCTCACTCAGCTTCCTGCCCATCGCTCTGGTTCTCCAAGGGCATAAAGTTGAGTGGGGGCCAGCTTGTCCTCACTCAACTTCCTGCCCATCGCTCTGGTTCTCCAAGGGCATAGAGTTGAGTGGGGGCCAGCTTGTCCTCACTCAGCTTCCTGCCCATCGCTCTGGTTCTCCAAGGGCATAGAGTTGAGTGGGGGCCAGCTTGTCCTCACTCAGCTTCCTGCCCATCGCTCTGGTCCTCCAAGGGCATAGAGTTGAGTGGGGGCCATCTTGTCCTCGCTCCGCTTCCTGCCCATCGCTCTGGTTCTCCAAGGGCATAGAGTTGAGTGGGGTCATCTTGTCCTCACTCGAGTTCCTGATCGCCTTTGGTAAGAGGTGAAAATGACTGGGAAGCGGCGGGAGGGGAGTACCTCTCTCGCTCCCCAAAAAAGTGATCTCGTGGTGAATCTGCCGCCGGGACCACTTTTATGTGGAAGAGGATTGCCCACTGTGTAAAAAAATGCCGGGGTTATGGCAGCTACCTGCTGCCATAACCACGGTATATAACATCAAATTAATGACGTATATATACAGTGGGCGGTACAGAAGTGGTTGACTCAAAACACCTGTAAAGGTTTCTTGAGCCTTTAAATGGTCTCCCAGTCTGGTTCAGCAGGTTACAAAATCATGGAGAAGACTGTTGACTTGATAGTTGTCCAGAAAACAGTAATTGACACCCTCCACAAGGAGGTTAAGTCACAGAAGGTCATTGCTAAAGAAGTTGGCTGTTCACAGAGTGCTGTATCCAAGCATATTAATGGAAAGTTGAGTGGAAGGAAAAGTGTGGTAGAAAAAGGTGCACAAGCGACAGGGATAACCGCAGCCTTGAGTGGATTGTGAAGCAAAGGCCATTCAAGCATTTGGGGGAGATTCACAAGGAGTGGACTACGGCTGGTGTCAGTGCACCACACACAGATGTATCCAGGACATGGGCTACAACGGTCGCATTCCTTGTGTCAAGCCACCCCTGAACCAAAGACAACGTCAGAAGCGTCTTACCTGTGCTAAGGAGAAAAAGGACTGGACTGTTGCTCAGTGGTCCAAAGTCCTCTTTTCGGATGAAAGTAAATTTTGAGTTTCATTTGGAAATCAAGGTCCCAGAGTCTGGAGGAGGAGTGGAGAGGCACAGAATCCAAGTTGCATGAGGTCCAGTGTGAAGTTTCCACAGTCAGTGATGACTTGGGGAGCCGTGTCATCTGCTGGTGTTGGTCCACTGTGTTTTATCGAGTCCAAAGTCAGCGCAGCCCTCTACCAGGAACTTCTAGAGCACTTCATGCTTCCCTCTGCTGACCAGCTTTATGGAGATGCCGATGTCATTTTCCAGGAGGACTTGGCACCTGCCCACACTGCCAAAAGTGGCCAATACCTGGTTACATGATCACGGTATCACTGCTTCATTGGCCAGAAAACTCGCCTGACCTAAACCCCATGGAGAATCTGTGGGGAATTGTCAAGAGGAAGATGAGAGACACCAGACCCAACAATGCAGATGAGCTGAAGGCCGCTATCAAAGCAACTTGGGCTTCCATAACACCTCAGCAGTGCCACAGGCTGATCACCTCCATGCCACGCCGCATTGATGCTGTAATTCGTGCAAAAGGAGCCCCGACCAAGTATTGAGTGCATACTATACTGTACATGGACAGACTTTTCAGTAAGCCAACATTTCTGAATTAACTCCTTCAGATCCGTGCTATAGCCAAATGACGGCTACAGCGAGGACCTACTTTGCCGGGAGGGCGTCAATAGACGTCCTCCCGTGCCCGAGCTGCCTGAGCGCACACTGCAGGGTGCGCGCGGCTCGCTCTGTGATCAGTGAGTCTATGAGACTTGGCTGATCACAGATCGGAGTAAGGGGTCGATCCCAACCCCTTATCAGGTGATCAGCTGTCAGCCAATCACAGCTGATCATGTGATGTAAACAGAGCCGGTAATCGGCTATTTTTTCTCCTCACGCTGATAGCAAGGAGAAAAAGAAAAGCCAATTAGCGGCATCTCTCGGAGGGACATCGGTCCCGATCAAGGAGAGCTGCCGCCAGCTCATCTGTGCCCCACCTGCCAGTGCCACCTACCAATGCCCACCAGCGCCACCTACCAGTGCCACCTACCAGTGCCACCTACCAGTGCCAACAGTGCCACCCATCAGTGCCCACAGTGCCACCTATCAGTGTCACCAATCAGTGCCTCATCAACAGTGCTGCCCATAGTGTCACCTACCAGTGACCGTCAGTGCCCGTCAGTACCCATCAGTGCCACCTATCAGTGCCCCCTTTCAGTGCCCATCAGTGCCATCTATCAGTAACACCTATCAGTGCCCTTCAGTGCCCATCAGTGCCACCCATCAGTGCCACTTATCAGGGCCAATCAGTGCCATCTTATCGGTGGCCATCAGTGCCGCCCTGTCTGTGCCCATCAGTACCGCCTTATCTGTCCCCATCAGTGCCGCCTTATCTGTGCCTATCAGTGCCCATCAGTGCCGCCTCATCAGCGCATATCAATGAAGGAGAAAAATTACCTGTTTGCAAAGTTTTATAACAAACTATGAAACATGATTTATTTTTTTTTCAAAATTTTCCATTATTTGTTTGTTTAGCAAAAAATAAAAACCCCCGGCTGTAATTAAATACCACCAAAAGTGGTAATTGCGTAATTGTCATTCAAAGTGCGTTAGTGCTAAAAGCAAAAAATTGGTCTGGACAGGAGGGAGGGGGGTTAAGTGCCCGGTAAGCAAGTAGTTAAAAATCCTTTTTTTTTATTGGTCTTATGTAACATTCAAATTTTCTGAGATACTGAATTTGGGGTTTTCACTCGCTGTAAGCCATAATCATCAAATTTAAAAGAAAGAAATACTTGAAATATATCACTCTGTGTGTAATGAATCTATATAATACATGAGTTTCACTTTTTGAAATTGAATTACTGAAATAAATGAACTTTTTGATGGTATTCAAATTTTTGGAGATGCACCTGTATACCTGCCAGTGTTACACCGACACGGGACTCATGAGATAGTAAATCTGGTGCTCGGTCCCCTTTAAGATCACAGCTGCTGAGAATGACATCCATGCTGATTAATGCTGCTGTTGTCAGTTACCCTGTCTGGCCACTAGATGTCTCTGTTGTGCCTTCTATAGATTGCTGCTATTGATTTCCCTGGCTTGGCACACAGCAGAGAGGAGAAGAGAAGACAGTGCAGGATTCTGCATGCTTGTCAGCTGCCCCTTCCACTCATCAGTGTGTTATAGAGGGAAATAACATGGCCTGAGCCGGGCAAAGCTTGCGTGACCCTGCACTTCAATCCCGCTAACGGGGCTGATCTGCTGCAGCGTGGCCCCAGGACCATTTTACATTTATACACAAAGCTGCTGCATGTCCTCAGATAAGATAAATGTGCCGGAATGTGTCTCCGCTGTCAGGGCTGCACACCTCTATGCCCTCTGTACCCCCTGTGCCCTCTGTACCCCCTGTGCCCTCTGTACCCCCTGTGCCCTCTGTGCCCTCCGTGTCCTCTGTGCCCTCCGTGTCCTCCATGCCCTCTGTGTCCTCTGTGCCCTCTGTGCCCCCTGTGCCCTCTGTTGTCCTTTGTGCCCTCCGTGTCCTCTGTGCCCTCCATGTCCTCCATGCCCTCTGTGTCCTCTGTGCCCTCTGTGCCCCCTGTGCCCTCTGTTGTCCTTTGTGCCCTCTGTGTCCTCTGTGTCCTCTGTGTCCTCTGTGCCCTCTGTGCCCTCCGTGTCCTCCATGCCCTCTGTGCCCTCTTTGTCCTCTGTGCCCTCTGTTGTCCTCTGTGCCTTCTGTGCCCCCTGTGCCCTCTGTGTCCCCTATGCCCCCTGTGCCCTCTGTGTCCTCTGTGCCCTCTGTGCCCCCTGTGCCCTCTATTGTCCTTTGTGCCCTCTGTGTCCTCTGTGCCCTCTGTGCCCCCTGTGCCCTCTGTGTCCTCCGTGTCCTCTGTGCCCTCTGTGCCCCCTGTGCCCTCTGTGCCCTCTGTTGTCCTCTGTGCCCCCTGTGTCCTCTGTGCCCTCTGTGTCCTCTGTGCCCTCTGTGCCCTCCGTGTCCTCCGTGTCCTCTGTGCCCTTGGTTCCCTCCATGTCCTTTGTGCCCTCTGTGTCCTCTTTGTCCTCTGTGCCCTCTGTGCCCTCTGTGTCCTCTGTGTCCTCTGTGCCCTCCGTGTCCTCTATGCGTTGTGTTAAAACACGTTGGGCTAAGACTAAAACTGCAGACATAGTACAGGAGATGGTCAGAGACTGCAGACATAGTACAGGAGATGGTCAGAGACTGCAGACATAGTACAGGAGATGATCAGAGACTGCAGACATAGTACAGGAGATGGTCAGAGACTGCAGACATGATACAGGAGATGGTCAGAGACTGCAGACATAATACAGGAGATGGTCAGAGACTGCAGACATGGTACAGGAGATGGTCAGAGACTGCAGACATAGTATAGGAGATGGTCAGAGACTGCAGACATAGTACAGGAGATGGTCAGAGACTGCAGACATGATACAGGAGATGGTCAGAGACTGCAGACATAATACAGGAGATGGTCAGAGACTGCAGACATGGTACAGGAGATGGTCAGAGACTACAGACATAGTACAGGAGATGGTTAGAGACTGCAGACATAGTACAGGAGATGGTTAGAGACTGCAGACATAGTACAGGAGATGGTCAGAGACTGCAGACATAATACAGGAGATGGTCAGAGACTGCAGACATGGTACAGGAGATGGTCAGAGACTACAGACATAGTACAGGAGATGGTTAGAGACTGCAGACATAGTACAGGAGATGGTTAGAGACTGCAGACATAGTACAGGAGATGGTCAGAGACTGCAGACATAGTACAGGAGATGGTCAGAGACTGCAGACATAGTACAGGAGATGGTCAGAGACTGCAGACATGATACAGGAGATGGTCAGAGACTGCAGACATACTACAGGAGATAGTCAGAGACTGCAAACATGGTACAGGAGATGGTCAGAGACTGCAGACATGGTACAGGAGATGGTCAGAGACTGCAGACATAGCACAGGAGATGGTTAGAATGGAAACATGTTGCATGAGACTGCTGGAGCCCATTGCCAGGACAGCCTCTTTTACAGGTCAGTGCTCCATTCATACTGTGTAAGGGTCTGAGGGCCCCGTGTGGCCCTTGGGCTGCAGGTTGGACAGCAGAGCCTTAGAGCAACAGGAAGGAATTATTTTCTCTGACAATGTTACAATGTATATTCATTTCTGCAGGACATTAGATTGTGAGTTCATGTCAATGGCAGGGGCCCCGTTTCAGATCTTGGATATGATGAAGACGACTCCCCTCAGGGGCCCCAGGATCCGGCGCTTCTCATCCATCGGGCCCTTCTCCCAGCCTGCTGCTGATCATTAGCTCCTTGTGATGTACACAGCAGTTGGTGGATTAGTCACAGCTCCTTCCCCCGGCTCCCCGGTCTGTGTGCCACTTTATACAGCACAGCACAAAGCACCTGTCTGCCAATCGGAGGTTCAAAGTCGTGCTGGGTGATGACATCATCGCGATCGTTCGATCTGCACCCCACCACTAATTCTTATATCTTATGCCGTGTACACCGTGTGTGGTCTGCATCGGGCTTTCTGACGGACCGTTTCTGTCGGAAATCCGATGGACTTTAGATTTGAAGCCTGCTTCAAATCTTTACGTCGTAACTTCTGGGACTCAGTTCCTAACGGAAAGCCAGTTGGTCTGTATGCTGGTCTGACGGACCAGATACGACGCAAGGGCAGGGTACTACATCTCGCGCTCGCTGCAATAGGAAAAACAAATTTTCCTATTGCAGCGAGCGCGAGGCGACGATGTCCCTTAGGTCTGGTATGGGTTTTAAGGGGAACCCCCTACGCCAAAAAAACAACGTGGGGTCCCCCCAAAACCCATACCAGACCCCTATCCGAGCTCGCAGCCCGGCCGGTCAGGAAAGGGGGTGGGGACGAGCGAGCAGCCTCTCTCCTGAACCGTACCAGGCCGCATGCCCTCAACATAGGGGGTGGGTGCTTTGGGGAAGGGGGGCCCTGCGGGCCCCCCCACAAAGCACCTTATCCCCATGTTGATGAGGACAAGGGCCTCTTCCCGACAACCCTGGCCGTTGGTTGTCGGGGTCTGCGGGTGGGGGGCTTATCAGAACCTGGGAGCCCCCTTTAATAAGGGGGTCCCCCAGAACCCAGCTCCCCACCCTATGTGAATGAGTATGGGGTACATGGTACCCCTACCCATTCACCTAGGGAAAATGTGTCAATAAAAAAAAAACAAAAAACACACTAGACAGGTTTTTAAAGTAAAAATAAATAAATGCAGCGCTTAAGTGAAATGAGAACGGGGGGGGGGGGGGGGGTGAATTAACACCCTATATAATATATGTTGTGTATAGCAACAAATATTTACACATGACAGTGATTATAAACCACAACAGATGGGGTGAAGGAACAGACCCCAATAACTGGAGGCAGTGTCCATAGTGGGGTAAAAGTTCATCAACACATAAAACGTGGTATTTCTTGTGAGAGAAAAAGGAGAACATATGTGAAAGATGTTCTTAAATCATTAGGTGGTCTTCATGTACTCAGGGTCCACACATAAGTAGAAGGAGTGAATACGCTTACCGGAATGGGTGGTCACACTCACCATGCGGCGGAGCGTCATTCAGGCTTATGGATCAATCGATCCTAGGGGTGCTTGCTGGGAGGCGCTGGTGGTAGGTTCCAATGGTCCCATCTGGGGCAACCGTGGGTGGAAGACGGTACTCGGATCCACAGCAGATGGATGGATTCACCTTCACAGCGAGCAGACAACTGGAGGATTTATTTATTTTTATTTCATTGCATGGTTACTACACTGGTGATGCTGGCCGCTATTATTTTTACATAATTTTTGGTTTTCAGTAGCGCAACTATATATAGTTTCTTTTAGGTTTTTAAAGTAATTTATTAGACAGCTCCGGGGGTCTTCTTCCGACTTCGCCGCTCTCTCCGGCCTCTTCTCCCGGTGTCCGGTTCTTCTCCTGCTCTCCTGCCTCTTCTCCCGGTGTTCGACCCCTTCTCCCGGTGTATGGTTCTTCTGCCGGCTCCTCCGCTATCTTCTGCCGCTCTTTTGCTAGCGGTGGCCCGGACTTCTGCATCGTCTTCTTCCCTCTTCTCTTCTTCTGATGTTGACACGACGCTCTCTCCCGCTGTAATGGTGTGTGAGCGGTGCGCGATGACTTATATAGACGGTGACCCCGCTCCCCTTATAACGCCACAGTCCCTGGGCATGCTGGGACTGTGACATCATAAGGGGGCGTGGTCAACATCACGACCGGGCAGCGTGCTCGGATAGGGGTCTGGTATGGATTTTGGGGGGACCCCACGCCGTTTTTTCGGCGTAGGGGGTTCCCCTTAAAATCCATACCAGACCTAAGGGCCTGGTATGCCCCGCAACGGGGCTCTCAAGGTATCAATCTCGCTGATAAAAGCGGCGAGATTGACTTCATTTTCTAGTCCCGTCGTACCCGAGTCACGTTCAAAGTTCGTGTGTGGGCAAGTCCGTTCATTTGGAAAGTCCACCGTAACTCCATCGGGAAATAGGTCCGCCGGAAAGTCCGGTCGTGTGTAGGCAAGGCCGTCCGTATTCCGATCGTGTGTAGGCAAGTCCGTTCGTAAAAAAAGTCCGTCGGACCAGTCCGGTCGAAAGGTCCGACCGTGTGTACGTTGCATAAGAAGTCATTTCCATCCCCTTTAAATCTGCAGCTTTCATTAAAAACATACCATGTGATCCACTTCCTGTGATCGGGTGACAACGATCTGTGCCTGCCTCCCCATTGTGCTCCCGCTTGTCACGTAGGCTTCTGATGGCGACTACAATGCAGGTCGATCGTCCTGACTCACTAAGGGGTGTATTTAAAACAGAATTCCTGTGAATCTGTCTGTACATTCATTCTGTATGAATGCTGGCAAAACCAGATGTCCCTTAGGCTATTTTCTCTCCAGGTCGAATGTTCTTCATTCAAATGAATAGGGTGAATCAGGAAAATACCCCATTAAGGCCACTAGATGAAGCTGATGATCATAAGAAATAAATACTATACTTTCTATGATTGTCGGCTAAATAGGATATTTTCTCCCCAGTTCAAATGTTCTTCATTCATATGCATAGCATAAATCAGGAAAATACTGCATAATGGCCACTAGATGGAGCTGATGATCATAGGAAATAAATACTATACTTTCTATGATTGTCGGCTAAATAGGATATTTTCCTGATCCACGCTATTCTTATGAAGGAAGAACATCTGACCTGGAGAGGAAATAGCCTATTAATATTCTTTTTTTTATTTGTTTTTATTGTTATTTATTTGTTATTAGTTGTGTTATATTTCTGTTTTAAGAATACAATCCTAAGCCTCAGCAGTCACTTTTTTTTGGAGCCAGTTGTCATTTTAATACCCCCCCCCCCCCAACCCGTAGTTCTCAGTACTATAGGAGTGATGTAGCCACCGCAGACCGAGGTCTTTACTATTGCCTCAATTCCCACAGTGGTCACACCCTCTGAGCAGTTTGAACCATACAGCATTGTGGGACATGTAGTCCCTGCATCACCATTGCCACTTTCCCACCACCACACCACAGGAAGGAATAGAAATGGACTGGAGTGCTCATGTGACCTCTACATTACATTCCTGCTGTCAAAACCAGATGTCTCTTACGCTATTTACTCTCCAGGTTAAATATTCTTCATTCATATGAATAGCATAAATCAGGAAAATACTGCATTATGGCCACTAGATGGAGCTGATGATCATAGGAAACAAATGCTATACTTTCTATGATTGTCAGCTAAATAGGATATTTTCCTGATCCATGTTATCAAAGAAGAACATCTGACCTGGAGAGGAAATAGCCTATTAATTCTGGGACATCACTGCTGCTCCTTCCCCACCAC
Source organism: Lithobates septentrionalis (assembly GCA_037952835.1). Classification (NCBI taxonomy): domain Eukaryota; kingdom Metazoa; phylum Chordata; class Amphibia; order Anura; family Ranidae; genus Lithobates; species Lithobates septentrionalis. The sequence continues at coordinate 25,997 of JBBDGP010003456.1, read as the reverse complement.
CATACCTCAGAAAGGAAAATAATGGGACTGCAGCACTCATGTGACCTCTACATTACATTCCTGCTGGCAAAACGAAATGTCTCTTAGGCTATTTTCTCTCCAGGTCAAATGTTCTCAATTCAATTGAATAGAGTAAATCAGGAAAATACTACATAATAACCACTAGATGGAGCTGATGATTATAGGAAACAAATGCTATACTTTCTATGATTGTCGGCTAAATATAATATTTTCCTGATCCACGCTATTCCTATTAAAGAAGAACATCTTACCTGGAGAGGAAATAGCCTATTAATTCTGGGACTTCACTGCTGCTCCTTCCCCACCACCATACCTCAGAAAGGAAAATAATGGGGCTGCAGCACTCATGTGACCTCTACATTACATTCCTGCTGGCAAAACTAAATGTCTCTTAGGCTATTTTCTCTCCAGGTCAAATGTTCTCAATTCAATTGAATAGCGTAAATCAGGAAAATACTACATAATGACCACTAGATGGAGCTGATGATTATAGGAAACAAATGCTATACTTTCTATGATTGTCAGCTAAATATAATATTTTCCTGATCCACGCTATTCCTATCAAAGAAGAACATCTTACCTGGAGATAGGAACTGGGTCCGGCGGAAAGATTTGAAACATGTTCCAAATCTAAAGTCCGTCTGATTTTCGACAGAAAAAGTCAGCTGAAGGTCTGATGAAGCCCACACACGGTCGGGTTGTCAGACGGATTCGTTCTGTCGGACCAGTCCGGTCGAAAACTCCGCCCGTGTGTACTTGGCATTAGGGTATTTTCTCTCCAGGTCAAATGTTCTTTATTCAGTTGAATAGCTTAAATCAGGAAAATACTACATAGTGACCATAACGACTGGTGAAGGCCTCCATTTTTGCCCTTGGATTGGATGTTGGATGGTCAATGACGAGCTCTTCTGAACCAATCTCTCTCCCAGAGAATGTTGAGGGAATGCTGCACTCGTGTGCAAAAAAGGAACATGACTTGTGAGTCCCTTGAAAGCCTGCCCTGAAAAACGTACCGTAAGTTCCATTATAATAAAAAGAAAAGGACCAGGACTGACGAAAGGTCTTTATTTTTGCTGGTGCGGAGGACGTTGGACAGCCAATGACGAGTTCTTCTGGCCCAACTGCTTTCCCACCGTAAGAGTGTTGCCACCATGTTGCACCTGTGTGTAAACAAGAAGTTGGGGGTCTTTTGAAAGCCCGCCCTGAAATACGTAACGTAATGCTTCTTTATAATAAAAAAAGTGGCCGGACTGGTGAAGGCCTCCATTTTTGCCTGTGCAGTGGACTTGGGTAGCCAATGACAAGCTTTTCTGACCCATCTTCTTTCCTTCCATATGAGTGTTGCCACTATGTTGCGCTTGTGTGCAAACAAGGACCATGAGTTGGGGGTCACTTGAAAGCCTCGCCCTGAAATACATAACAGAATGTTTCTTTATAAAAAAAAGAAAAGGACAAGGGCTGGTGAAGATCTTTTTTGCTCTTGCAGTGGACAGCCAATGACAAGTTCTTCTGAGTGAACCGATTTCCTACTGTAATGCCCCGTACACACGATAGGATTTTTCGCCGGAAAATGTTCTATAGGAGCTTGTTGTTGTTGGAAATTCCGACCGTGTGTAGGCTCCATCGGACATTTTCCATCGGAATTTCCGTCACACAAAATTTGAGGGCTGGTTCTCAAATTTTCCGACAACAAAATCTGTTGTCGTAAATTCTGATCGTGTGTACACAATTCCGACGCACAAAGTTCCACGCATGCTCGGAATCAAGCAGAAGAGCCACACTGGCTATTGAACTTCGTTTTTCTCGGCTCGCCGTACGTGCTGTACGTCACCGTGTTCTTGACGTTCGGAATTTCCGACAAGATTTGTGTGACCGTGTGTGTGCAAGACAAGTTTGAGCCAACATCCGTCGGAAAAAATCCATGGATTTTGTTGTCGGAATGTCCGATCGTGTGTACAGGACATAAGAGTGTTACCACCATGTTACGCTCATGTGCAAACAAAAACCATGAGTTGGCGAGTTGTCTCTTAAAAGCCCACCCTGAAATACGTACAGGAGGTTACATTGTAATAAAAAAAAGGGGGCAGGGCTAGCAAAGGGCTCCATTTTTGGTGGTGCGTTGGACGTTGGATGGCCAATGATGATCCTCTGACCAAAACAAACCAACCAAGTGTTGCTGCCATGTTGTGCTTGTGCACAAAAAAGGAGCATAGATTGGAGGTCTCTTGAAAGGCCGGTCCTAAATATGTATGGAACATATAATAAAAAGAAAATTGCCAAGACTAGGAAAGGGCTCCATTTTTGCTAGTGTGGTGGAAGTTGGGCAGCCGATGATGAGCTTTTCTGACCCAACCTCTTTCCGACCGTGAGAGCATTGAGGCCAAGTTGCACTCGTGCACAAACAAGAAGCATGAGTTTGGAGTCTTTTGAAAGTCTGCCCTGAAATATATACAGAATGTTTCATTATATTATAAAGAAAAGGGCCAGGACGGCAATAGGCTCCATTTTTGCCAGGGTGGCAGATGTTGAATAGCCAATGACCCAACCATTTTCCTACTGTAATGCCGCGTACACACGAGCGGAATTTCCGTCGGAAAAATCTTGGATGGTTTTTCCGACGGAATTCCGCTCAAGCTTGCCTTGCATACACATCGTCACACAAAAGTTCTCTGAACTTTCGACCGTCAAGAACGCGGCGACGTACAACACTACGATGAGCCAAGAAAATTAAGTTCAATGCTTCCCAACATGCGTCAAATTGTTTCCGAGCATGCGTGATTTTTTGCACGTCCGAATTGCATACAGACAAACGCATTTTCGGACAGGAACTTTTTCCGACCAAAAAATAGAGAACCTGCTCTCAATCTTTTGCTGGCTGGAATTCTGCCAGCAAAAGTCCGATGGAGCATACACACGGTCGCAATTTCCGACCAAAAGCTCTCATCGGAGTTTTGCTGGGGGAATTTCCGCTTGTGTGTTTGGGGCATAATGCCGCGTACACACGATCAGTAATTCCGTCGGAAAAAACTTGGATGGTTTTTCCGACGGAATTCCGACTCAAGCTTGGCTTGCATACACACGGTCACACAAAAGTTCTCTGAACTTTCGACCGTCAAGAACGCGGTGACGTACAGCACTACGACGAGCCGAGAAAATTAAGTTCAATGCTTCCGAGCATGCATCAAATTGTTTCCGAGCATGCGTGATTTTTTGCGCATCCAAATTGCAGACAGACAATCGCATTTTCGGATAGGAACTTTTCCCGACCGAAAAATAGAGAACCTGCTCTCTGGAATTCCGCCAGCAAAAGTCCGATGGAGCATACGGTCGCATTTTCTGACCAAAAGCTCTCATCAGAGTTTTGCTGGCGGCATTTCCAATCGTGTGTACGCGGCATTAGAGTGCTGCCACCATGTTACGCTTCTGTTCATACAGTACAAGAACCATGGGTTGGGGTCTCATGAAAGCCCGCCTTGAAATACATATGTTTCATTATAATAAAAAGAAAAGGGCCAGGACTGGTGAAGGCCTCCATTTTTGCCCTTGCAGTGGACATTGGATGGCCAACGACAAGCTCTTCTGACCCAACTTATTGCCTACTGTAAGAGCGTTGAGGTCATGTGGCACTCATGTGCAAACGAGGAACATAACTTAAGGCTCTCTTAAAAGCCCCCCCCTGAAATACTTTTGTTATGCTCCATTATAATAAATAGAAAAGGGCCAGGGCTAGCAAAGGGCTGACGTTTTGGCAGTGTGGTGGACGTTGGACAGCCACTTATGAGTGCTTCTGACCCAATCTATTTCCTTCATTGCCACCATGTTGCTCTTATGCACAGGACCATGAGTTGGGGGTTTCTTGAAAGCCCGCCCTGAAAGACATACAGTACGTTTCATTACAACAAAAAGAAAAGGACCAGCACTGGCGAAGGCCTCCATTTTTGGCAGTGTGGTGAATGTTGGATGGCCAGTGATGAGCTCTTCTGACCTGACCTCTTTCCTTCATAAGAGCAATGCCACCATGTTGTGCTCATGCACGAACAAGGACCATGAGTTGGGGGTCTCTTGAAAGCCCGCCATGAAACACATACAGTACATTTCAATATAATAATAAAAAAAAGGGCCAGGACTGGCGAAGGGCTCCATTTTTAGCGGTTGAGGCGATCGTTGGATGGCCAATGACAAGCTCTTCTGACCCAACCTCTTTCCTATGCAGATGTACTTTGTCTCTTTCGCTGGGTGTAATTATAGGCGCTCATAATGACATTTCATAGGGCGATCTTGTTTCCCATTCTGAGCTTTAAAAGACATCTGCAGATAGACTTTCTATTAGGGCTCTCCGGGGAATTGGGAGGAGGCCAACTTCATTGCGCCTTGTGTTGTGTGTGCGCAGTTCTTTTTTTTTTTTTTTTTATTAGATATTTATATGTGTGTGAGCGGGTGTGCCACTGCAATGCTAATAATTTTACCTGGGTAATTCTTCCATTTCTGGTTACCCGGGGGATTGTTAATAGCAGAAGATCCCATTCAGACTCAGGCTCTGCAGCTCAATCAAATCTTGCAGGCGCCAGTTGTTTGGTATTGATCAGCGGGCTCCTGACAGGCTTTGCCACAAGGATGCAACATCAGGCACTTCAGTATCACTCAGCTTCCCAGCTAATAGCCTTGTGTATGCAAGGCCCCTACGCCGGCTAAGGGGGGCCCTTCCTGCCTCCGCTTCAGGGTCTGCCATTAACCTCCAAAACCACATAGATTTTATTAACTCCCTGCCCCGGTATTCCCCCCTCCCTCCCTGCCAGAGCTCCATCACCTCCTCCCATTAAACACAGGATGCATGCTGGCCAGGTGCCCCTTCCACCCCTATCAGAGACCTGCAGAGGGGATAACATTCCCTGCCCTGCTGCCTGATGTCAATACATATTTGTATCTGAGATTTGTATCCATATATCCCTCCGAGTGTCTGCTTTCCATAATGTGATCTGCAGAGCCGGCGTGTCTCCCACTTCTGACATGACAGCTAATGAGCTTAACCCTTCCATCACTCTCCTCCTACTGAGAGTGGAAAAGATATTCTATCTATCTATCTATCTATCTATCTATCTATCTATCTATCTATCTATCTATCTATCTATCTATCTATCTATCTATCTTCCCATCTTCCTTTGTTTCCTATTTTTTTATTGAGTAATTCCTTCCTTCCTTCCTTCCTTCCTTCCTTCCTTCCTTCCTTCCTTCCTTCCTTCCTTCCTTCCTTCCTCCCTCTGTCTTTCCTTCTTAAGTATCTATCTATCTATCTATCTATCTATCTATCTATCTATCTATCTATCTATCTATCTATCTATTTGAGTATATATTCCTTCCTTCCTTCCTTCCTCCCCCCTCCCTTTCTTCCTCCCTCCCTCCCTTCCTTCCTTCCTTCCTTCCTTCCTTCCTTCCTTCCTTCCTTCCCTTCATCCTTCTGCCTTTCCTTCTCATCTATCTATCTATCTATCTATCTATCTATCTATCTATCTATCTATCTATCTATCTATCTATCTATCTATCTACCCTTCTTCCTATTTCTTTATTGGGAATCTATCTATTCCTTCCTTCCTTCCTTCCTTCCTTCCTTCCTTCCTTCCTTCCTTCCTTCCTTCCTTCCTTCCTTCCTTCCTTCCTTCCTTCCTTCCTTCCTTCCTTCCTCTGTCTTTCCTTCTTAAGTATCTATCTATCTATCTATCTATCTATCTATCTATCTATCTATCTATCTATCTATCTATCTATCTATCTATCTATCTATCTATCTATCTATCTTTTTATTGAGTATATATTCCTTCCTTCCTTCCTTCCTCCCCCCTCCCTTTCTTCCTCCCTCCCTCCCTTCCTTCCTTCCTTCCTTCCTTCCTTCCTTCCTTCCTTCCTTCCTTCCTTCCTTCCTTCCTTCCTTCCCTTCATCCTTCTGCCTTTCCTTCTCATCTATCTATCTATCTATCTATCTATCTATCTATCTATCTATCTATCTATCTATCTATCTATCTATCTATCTATCTATCTACTTCTTCCTATTTCTTTATTGGGAATCTATCTATTCCTTCCTTCCTTCCTTCCTTCCTTCCTTCCTTCCTTCCTTCCTTCCTTCCTTCCTTCCTTCCTTGTCTTTCCTTCTTAAGTATCTATCTATCTATCTATCTATCTATCTATCTATCTATCTATCTATCTATCTATCTATCTATCTATCTATCTATCTATCTATCTATCTATCTATCTATCTATCTCCATCTTCCATCTTCCCATCTCTTTCTCTCTTTTTTTCTTGAGTATCTATCTATCACTTCACCGAATCAAAGGTTTACCAGATAAATCTTCTTTCTTTTGCTCAGATTTCCAGTCTATCAGATTTGTCTGAACTCTTTATTGTGTGTCAGTCAGTTATAAATAGCGGACCTTCTGGAGTCGCAGAGCGGGCGCTGTGTACACTGTCAGGTGTGTTCTCTATATATCATACATTCTGATGTCTCTCATTGCCATCAATGGGCCCTATAGAGTAAGATGGCGCATTATATGTGTGTGAAGCGTCAGTGTATCTCAGATATAAGCCGGCATCACTGAGGACAATGGCTGCGCTGTGTAGATGCATTGACTTGCATTAAAGTGTCTAGGAGCCGGATGAATCAGAGACATTCCTAGCTTTGCGTCTTGGTATGTTTTAGGCGTGGCTTGTAAATAACTGCTTTCTTTTCTGCCCAATTGCACTTTTTCTTAGGGATAAATGGTAACTCATATAAAAGATGTGAATATGCGTCAGCTACACCCTATCCAGGACACATGGCAAGTCACATGGGGGTGGAAATAGCTTTGACCTGACTGCAGTGAAAGGAGATCTGATTGGTCAGTTTGGTTTATTGCACTGTGCACTTCAGCTAAATATGCCCAAAGAGTTCCTGTAAATGTTATATTAGGACAAAATCAATCAATCAACCAACCGATCAACCGATCCATCCACGGACCCACCCATCAACCACCCCCCCCCCCTCATTCCCTCCCCACTGATGATCCTTCCATCTATCCCTCATTTCATCAATCTACCCACCATCCCTCCACTTACCATCCATTATTCCACCCATCTAGGTACTTACCATCCATCCCAACACTCACTCATTTACCCTCCATTTACCCTCCATCCATCCATTCACCATCCACCCATCCCTTCATTTACCCATCTACTCACCATCTATCCATTTTCTCATCCTCCCACCATCCAACAAACCCATACACCAGTGATGGTGAACCTTGGTACCCCAGATGTTTTGAAACTACATTTCCCATGATGCTCAACCACACAGCAGAGTGCATGAGTATCATGGGAAATGTAGTTCCAAAACATCTGGGGTGCCAAGGTTCGCCATCACTGCCATACACCCACTCACCCAACCATTATTCCCTACATTCACCCATCTACTTGCTATCCATTCATCCATCCAAGCACCATACATCCACCCCTCCATTCACCCATCTACCCACTCACCATCCATCCACCCCTCCATTCACCCATCTACCCACTCACCATCCATCCACCCCTCCATTCACCCATCTACCCACCATCCATCCACCCATCCATGCACCATCCATCCTTCCCCCCCCCTGTTCTTTCTGAATGGATGCATCTCTGGTTTTTTTCCCTCTCTCAACAACAACGCTTGGTGCTGTGATTGCTTATAGTTTTTGTATAATAAGCAGTTATTTTTTCCGATCACCAGATTATACAGGTTATACAAAGCGTATAATAACATACCTGCTTTTTACACTATGCCCCCACCTCCCTCTATCTTCCCTCTCTCTCTCTCTCTAACCGTCTCCATCTCTTCCATCTCCTTCCTCGAAGTCTAATTCTTTCTTCACATCTTTCCATTATAATAATGTTCTATGCTATTACATTATAATAATTGCCTAGAGATGACACATTAGGGGTTATTACACTCCAGTCTCTCCATTATAGTCTAGTTGGGCTTTAAAACTGTGTGCACCCTTCTCCTACTTTGTGTCTCTCTCTCTCTATCCTTTCCCCTTCTCTCTCCCTCTCTTTATTCTTTCTCCTTTCCTCCCTCTCTCTTTGGCCTTCATCTTCCTGTCTTTCTCCATTTCTTCTTCTTCTTCTCTCTTGTTATTCTTTCTCCCCCCTCCCTCTTTATTTTTTCTCCTTCTCTCTCTCTCTTTTTCTCTATTCTTTCTCCTTTTTTTATCATCTTCCTTCTTCTCTCTTTTTATTCCTTCTCCTTCTTTCTCTCTCTGTTTATTCTTTCTTCTTCTCTCTCTTGTTATTCTTTCTTCTTCTCTCTATATATATTGTTTTACCTTCTCTTTCTTCATTCTTTCTTTTTCTCTCTCTTCTTTCTCCTTTTCTTTCTTTACTCTTTCTCCCTCTCTCTTTAATCCCTCTCATGTCTCTCTCTTTTTATTTTTTCTCCTTCTCTATTCTTTCTCCTTCTCTTTTTCTCCTTCTATATTCTTTCTCCTTCTCTATTTCTCCTTTTCTATTCTTTCTCCTTACTACTCTTTCTTCTCCCCCCCCCCCTCTCCCCCCTCTCTCTATTATTTCTTCTGCCCTTTCTTTATTCTTTCTCCTTGTCTCTCTTTATTTTTTCTCCTCTTTCTCTATTCTTTCTCATTCTTTCTTTCTCATTTTTCTTCTTCTCTCTTTTTATTCCTTCTCCTTCTCTCTCTATCGCTCTTTTTATTCTTTCTTCTTCTCTCTCTCGTTATTCTTTCTCTTTCTCTCTCTCTCTCTTTATATATATGATTTCTCTTTCTTCATTCCTTCTCTCTCTCTCTCTCTCTCTCTCTCTCTCTCTCATTTCTCCTTTTCTTTATTCTTTCTCCTTTCCACACTCTATTCTTTCTTCTCTCTCTCTCCCTCTTCCTCTCTATTCTTTCTTCTTCCCTTTCTTTCTTCTTTCTCCTTCTCTCTCGTTTTTCTTTCTCTTCTCTCTCTCTTTATTCTTTCTCCTCTTCCTTCTTTATTCTTTTTCATTCTCTCTCTCCTTTTCTCTCTCTATTCTTTCTCCTTTTCTCTCTCTATTCTTTCTCCTTTTCTCTCTCTATTCTTTCTCCTTCTCTCTCTCAATCATTATTTCTTCTCTCTCCCTCTTTATTCTTTCTCCTTTTCTCCCTCTTTCTTTGGCCTTGGTCTTTCCATCTCTCTCTCCCTTTCTCTCTCTCTTTCTCTCTGTCTTTCTCTCTCTCTCTCTTTCTCTCTCTCTCTTTATTCTTTCTCCTTTTCTCTCTCTATTCTTTCTCCTTCTCTCTCTCTCTCAATCTTTATTTCTTCTCTCTCCTTCTCTCTCTCTCTTTATTCTTTCTCCTTTTCTCCCTCTTTCTTTGGCCTTGGTCTTTCCATCTTTCTCTCTCTCTCTCTCTCTCTCTCTCTCTCTCTCTCTCTCTCTCTCTCTCTCCATTAATTCTCTATTGCCTCTCTCTCTCTTTTTCTTCCCTCTTCTATAATGATAAAGTTAACTTTATTGTAATTGCATTCAGATGTTACATTAGTGGTTGGTACACGTCTCTCCTCCATTATATAGGGTACATTATAATGTAACATATCTTCCATTCTCCTCTGTGTCTCTCTCTATCTGCCCTGGTCTCTTCTCTCTTTAATAGTATACTAATAATAACATAGAGGTTTCATAACTAGCTATTACTATCCACTCCAACCTCCCATTATATAACGTACATTAATAATATCACCCTCCTCCTAAGCCCCATACACACCCCTACCACTCCCACCACGTCCCATGTAACATTAAATGAACATCTCCCCATTAACCATCCCAAATTGATTTCCTATAGCCGCCATCCACCTTTAAATAATGTGACAACATCTCCTCTCATTTGGATATTTAAGCGGCTTCCAGTCGATGGATCTGATTAAAAACACATTAAATACATCAGAGCCACACAGCGCAGGCCTTTGCTGACCAGTCCAAACGGTCATTCGATTCACCCCTTCCATGCGAAAGCAGCGCCTTCCCCAGTGCTAGGCTAGACTTCCATGCAAAGGCTTTCAGTACAGCCTGAGCACTTAGAGAAGGCTGCTATTACTGTGATGGCTTTGGTGAAAGTGTTCTTTTATTACTGGTTTAGAGATGTCAGGGCAGGAGATGCTTGCAGACTAGATGGGGGAATTTACTAGGTTGGACGTCTGATTATTCCAATGGCTGGGGATGGGTGCTACGGAGTCCAGGAACCCCCGGAAGGGGTTAATGCAGGCCGGCGGTGACAGTGCTTTTCAGTGCTCTTATGAATGCAATGTAACTGGAGATTGCTTGTGTAACACAAACCTTAACAGGTACAACCAGTCTCTCTCTCTCTCTCTCTCATTTTCTCCCAGCTTGCTTGCCTCATTCACATACACACACACACTGGCTAAACTCCATTTTTGCAGTGATGGATAGCTGCATGTTCACTATATAAAGAGCGTTATTAGCAGACTGTGACCTGCATTGAGTGGCGGTGCTCCTGTCACTTCAGCAGCTCATGCAAAAAGGACCCCTTTTTCACCCCCCCCCCCCTCCACCCCTCCACCCCCTGCGCCATGCACACCACCTAAAATGACTTACAGATCAGCAGCGGAGCATTTGCTATGTGGTGTTTATGTCCCAGCAATTTATTTCCACGCCAAAACCTTTCTTTATTTCCCCAATTGCCTTGGAGATTGTGTTACGCACAATACATTTGCATCGATTCAAAACCTGTTTTCAGCTCCCTGTGCCATAGACCAGCCTTTAAAATGACTTGGAGATCAAGTTGTACAGTTCCTCAATAGGACAATGATGCTTTTAGAATGAAACCTTTTCTTTTTTTTTTTTTATTTAGTTCCTTTTCTTCTTTTTTTTTTTTTTTATTCCAAGGACATGTGATTGCAAATCAAAGAGCGAATGGTAAACATGCATTCAAACAGGAAAATGATTCATTTAAAGGAAAGAAGAAAAGAAGCAAAGCTATTGATCTTGGAGGGGGTATGCCTGTACCTGCAGCAAAAGCTTGCGAATTGTCAGGGTTTTTATGCTCAGCTCAGCTGAATGCCAGGCACACATTAAAAATTGCTATCTCTTCTCTTCATGCATGGATTGGAAAGCCCAGCTTGTAAGCCGAGGTGCTATATGAACATTATGCATGCTTGGGGATATAAGCATCTCACTACCATGGTGAGCTGACATAAAAGAGGGGAGTGCAGGGAAAACAAAAACAGACAGGGTCAGCAAGGAGGCCTGAAGGAGTAAAGACAAAGTTCCATGAGGTTCAAAGGCTCTGTAGGGTATGGGGATGGCATCTTAATGAGGAAAGACAGACAACTTGCAGGTTCAAGGGGCTCTGGAGTGGCCATCTTGGGATATGGAGTTGCAATGGAGAGCAGATCAAAAGGACTTCTGCGCATAGGAAGGGAAAAAAGGGTGTCGAGGCTTGAAGTAGATTGACGCAAGAAGAGTTTCCTAGCAGATCAGTAAAGCGGTTGAAAAGTCAGTGGTTTCCAGGATACAAATCCTATGGGGGTCACAAATAAAGTGGCCTGGGCACATAAAAGACAAGGATGCTCTGCAGGTGCAAGGATAGGAAAAGCCAGGTTAAGGTTTTCTGGAGTGACAAGCCATGAGGGTCACAAATAGGAGGATCTGGCTGGCTAAAAGGTAAGGAACATGGAAAGGGTGGTGTGTAAGAGTAAAGGTATGGTTCTGTAGGGTTGAGGGTTCTTAGGATAAAAATCTATGGGGTCACAACATGTAGGGTTCTGTGGAAGGAAGTCTGCAGGGTCAAGAGTTTCTAAGGAGCAATGCCAATGGACCACAGCTCCAAGGCTTCTGAGGAGCAAAGTTAAAGGGCCAACACATGGCCTGGAGAAGAAAAAAAAGAAGAGGAGGTTGCAGATTAAGAGGTTTCTAAGAAGGGACAAAAGAATGCAGGGGTCAGTGGAAATAGAGAAGAGGTTGCAGGTACAAGGGTTTCTAAGGAAGGAGCATGCAGGGGTTTGGAGATCAAAAAAGAAGTTTCAGGTTTAAAGTTTCAAGGAGCAAGGCTAAGGGACCAAACGAGCATTGGTCTGGAAAAAGGAAGGGTATGCAGGTTCAATTTATAGGGTCTGCAGGTTTAAAGGTTACTAAATAGCAAAGCTAAGAGTCCAAAGCATGCAGGGGTCTTGAGAAAAAAAAAAAACGAAGGTAATGCAGGTTTAAGGGTTTCTAAAAAGCAAAGCTAAGAGACCAAACAATGCAGTGGTGTGTGTAAAAAGGAGCAGAGGTTCCAGGTTTAAGGGTTTCTGAGGAAGGGTCAGCAGGTTTAAGGGTCTGAAAAGCAAAGCTAAGGGGCCAAAGCATGCAGGAGTCTGGAGGAAAAAAGGAAAGGTCTGTAGGTTTAAGAGTTTATAAGGGGCAAAGCTAAGATGAAAAATAATACAGGGGTCCAGGTAAAAAAAAGAAGAGGTGGCAGGTTTTAGGATTTCAGAGGCAGGGTCTGCAGGTCTAGGAGTTTTTAAGGAAAGGTCTGCAGGTTTAAGGTTTTTTTAAGGAGCAAAGATATGGGCCAAATAATGCAGGGGTCTGGGGAAAAAAAAGAAGGGGTTACAGGTTTAAGGGATTCTGATAAGCGAATGTAAGCCACCACAGCATGCAGAAATATAAAAAAGTAGGGTGTACGGGTTTAAGGGATTCTAATTAGCAAATATAAGGCACCATCGCAGAAAAAATGGTCTGCAGGTTTAGGGGTTCAGAGAAGTAAAGGTAAGGGGCTAAAGCATGCAAAGATCCGGGGTAAAACAAAAGGTTTGCAGGTTTAAGGGTTTCTGAGGAAAGGTCTGCAGGCAAGGCTAAGCAATCACAAGCTGAAGAGGTCTGGGGAAAAAAGAAGGATCTTCAGCTTTAAGGATTTCTGAGGAGCAAAGATAAGGGACCACATCATGCAGGAATATGAAAAAAAGAAAGGTCTGCCGTTTTAAGGGTTTCTAATAAGCAAAGCTAAGGGACCACAACACGAAGAGGTCTGGATAAAAAAAGAAGGGTCTGCTGGTTTAGGGGTTTCTGAGAAGCAAAGGTAAGGGGTCAAAGCATGCAGAGTTCTGGTGTAAAAAATGGTCTGCAGGTTTAAGAGTTTCTAATAAGCAAAGCTAATAGACCACAACACAAAAGAGTCTGGGGAAAAAAGGGTCTGCAGGTTTAAGTGTTTCTGAAGAAGGGTCCTCGGGTTTATGTGTTCCTGAAGCTTCTAAAGAGCCAAGCTAGGGGACGACAACATGCAAAGGTCTGGGGGGGGGGGGGGGAGGGGGAGGGGGGGGGACAGAAGAGTATGTAGCCTTTCTGAGGAAGGCTCTGTATGTTTAAGGGTTTCTGAGGAGCAAAGATACATGCAGAGACCTGGAGAAAAAAGGGTCTGTAGGTTTAATGGTTTCTGAGTAAGGCTTTACAGGTTTAAGAGTTTCAAAGGAAGGGTCTGCAGGTTTCAGAGGAGGGGTCTACACGTTTCAGAGGAGGGGTTTGCAGGTTTAAGAGTTTCAAAGGAAGGGTCTGCAGGTTTCAGAGGAGGGGTCTGCGGGTTTAAGAGGAAGGGTCTGCAGGTTACAGAGGACGGGTCTGCAGGTTTAAGGGTTTCTGAGGAAGGGTCTGCAGGTTTCAGAGGTAGGGGCTGCAGATTTAAGGGTTTCAAGAGGAAAGGTCTGCAGGTGTAAGAGTTTCTGAGGAAGGGTCTGCAGGTTTAAGGGTTTGTGTGGAGGGGTCTGCAGGTTTCAGAGGTAGGGGCTGCAGATTTAAGGGTTTCAAGAGGAAGGGTCTGCAGGTGTAAGAGTTTCTGAGGAAGGGTTGGAAGGTTTAAGGGTTACAGAGGAAGGGTCTGCAGGTTTCAGAGGTAGGGGTTGCAGATTTAAGTGTTTCAAGAGGAAGGGTCTGCAGGTGTAAGAGTTTCTGAGGAAGGCTCGGAAGGTTTAAGGGTTACGTCTGCAGGTGTAAGAGTTTCTGAGGAAGGCTCGGAAGGTTTAAGGGTTACGTCTGCAGATATAAGAGTTTCTGAGGAAGGGTCTGCAGGTTTAAGGGTTAAAGAGGAAGGGTCTGCAGGTCTAAGGGTTTCTGAGGAAGGGTCTGCAGGTGTAAGGGTTACAGAGGAAGGGTCTGCAGGTTTAAGGGTTTCAGAGGAAGGGTCTGCAGGTTTCAGAAGTAGGGGCTGCAGATTTAAGGGTTTCAAGAGGAAGGGTCTGCAGGTGTAAGAGTTTCTGAGGAAGGCTCGGAAGGTTTAAGGGTTAGGTCTGCAGGTATAAGAGTTTCTGAGGAAGGGTCTGCAGGTTTAAGGGTTACAGAGGAAGGGTCTGCAGGTGTAGGTGTTTTTGAGAAAGGGTCTGCAGGTTTAAGGGTTACAGAGGAAGGGTCTGCAGGTTTAAGGGTTTCTGAGGAAGGGTCTGCAGGTTTAAGGGTTACAGAGGAAGGGTCTGCAGGTTTAAGGGTTACAGAGGAAGGGTCTGCAGGTGTAGGTGTTTTTGAGGAAGGGTCTGCAGGTTAAAGGGTTTCAGAAGAGGTACAGCTAAGGGACTTCTGAGGACAAGAAATAAAAGGTGATTGTAGGTGAGATGTCTGAGAGATGATGAAGACAGCAATAAGATCCTGGGCTGAGCCATGCATTGCAGAGCCATCTCTCCAGCAATCCTCCATCCCCGGACAATCAGCACCACGGACATCTCCCTCTCGCAGCCTCTCTCTGCTGACTGAGGAAGTTTTACTCCCCTTTTGGAAATTTGAAGCAGCCCAGCCCCAATCAGAAGCCCCACCGCCCCTCCTCCCCCCGGGCACCCTGTGATAGGCTGGTGCATGGAGTATGTGAGCGCTCCTCTCTCCCCCTCCCTTCTCCTCTCCTCTCTCCTCTCTCCTCTCTCTCTCTCTCTGTGTTCGCAGACTGCACTGGCACTAGTTAGCAGCAGCAAAGAGAAGAGACACATCTCGGAGCTCCCACACTACTACAGCATAGAGGAGGAGAGCCTGGGCACAGGCAGACAGCCCTGTCTATGGATCATTGCATGGCACAAGGAACTCCATGAGATGCAGCAGAAGACATCAGGATCCTGAGACACCCATTTGGATCTTTATCATTTTTTTTTTCTCTTCCTGCAATTAAAAAAAATTAAGAGAGAAAAAAAAAAGAAAATAAAGAAAGAGAAGCTTGTTAATGGAATCACAGTCAGTCTGGGGAGTGAATTGTTTGGAGAGGACTTACTGATTGCTCAAAGACTCCCCCCCCCCACCACCTACTGCTACTACTACTGCATCCCTAACGGATTGTATCAGCTGCACTGTTGGACTGCCATTGCACCCCACCTGCTACCCCCCCCCCCCCCCTCCAAGTGCCAGTCTCACTTTGTCTTGCCTGCAAGGTGGCTACTTGGCTTCTCTTTGATTCTTTGCGAGAAGGGACATCTCTGAGCATTGCACCATGAATGAAGGCTGCTGAGACTGGCTACATTGTTAATTGCTGGAAGCTGAATGGCAATGGATCAGAGGGTGTAAAGAAATTAAAAAAAAAAAAAGGAATTTGTTTTTGTTTTTTTTTTGTTTTGTTTTTTTTTTTAATTTTATTTGGACTTTGTGTCATGCTCCATAAAACCTGTCCACCCCCAATGCAGCTCCCATGAAGACCAGAACTGATTGCAAGCCATGAGGACGCGGTTAAAGAGAGCTGCTGTGTGATCGCATCGTTTCCATGAGACATTGTGCATGCAGGGCAGGTGCCCCAGTCTGCTCTGGGCACTTCTTTTTGCCTCCCCTCGCTTTTGAGCCCCCACAGGGGCCAGCTGCGCTGGAAGAAGCAAGCCAAGTTGCAGAGGAGCTGCTTGAGAGAGGCTTCCCCCCTACCCAAAAAATAAGGGTCACAGTGAGTTACCTACATGTTTTTTGCTGATTTCTGTCTCTCCTCTTCATCCCTTTTCATTCTGCTGCCTGAGATTAATTGCCCCCTAAATCCAGCCTCCAGCTCTCCAGCAAGGGAGCAGGGACTATGTGGCTTTGGATCAGGAAAGACATGGATGTATTGCACATTCTGCTGTTGCTGGTGGTGTCCTGGAGCCGAACCCGGGCTCTGATCAACTTGAAATACACAGTGGATGAGGAGCAGAGAGCTGGCACCCAGATAGCCAATGTGGCCAGGGATGCCAAGGATGCTGGTTTTGTGCTAGACCCCAGGCAGCCTGCCTTCAGAGTGGTTTCCAATTCTGCTCCTCACCTGGTGGACATCAATGCATCAGGGCTGCTGGTCACCAAGCAGAAGATTGACAGGGACATGTTGTGCAGGCAGATGCCCAAATGTGTCATCTCACTGGAGGTCATGTCCAACTCCATGGAGATTTGTGTCATTAAAATAGAGATTAAAGACCTCAACGACAATGCACCCAGTTTCCCCACCGACCAGATCGATCTGGAGATTTCGGAAACGGCCAGCCCTGGCACCAGGATTCCCCTGGAGAGCGCCTATGATCCAGATTCTGGCAACTTTGGGGTCCAGACCTATGAGATCACACCCAACGACCTGTTTGGCTTGGAGATCAAGACCAGAGGAGATGGCTCACGGTTTGCTGAATTGGTGGTGGAGAAAAACCTGGACAGAGAGACCCAGTCTCATTACAATTACATCATCACGGCCCTGGACGGTGGGGACCCCTCCAATTTTGGGACTGTGGAGTTAAACATCAAAGTGATAGACTCAAATGACAACAACCCAGTTTTTGAGGAGCCTGCCTATACTGTCAATGTCCCTGAGAACTCCCCTTTAAATGCCTTGGTCATTGACCTCAATGCTACTGATCCAGATGAGGGTACCAATGGTGAGATTGTGTATGCCTTTAACAGCTATGTGTCTGACAAAACTAGGGAGCTCTTTAAGATAGATCCCAAAACTGGTGTAATTACAGTGAGTGGGGCTATAGACTATGAGGAAGGGCATGTGTACGAGATTGACGTCCAAGCCAAGGATTTGGGACCCAACTCCATCCCTGCCCATTGTAAAGTGACTGTGAATGTGTTGGATGTGAATGACAATGTCCCTGTTATCAACTTACTCTCTGTCAACAGTGAGGTGGTGGAAGTAAGTGAGAATGCTCCACCTGGCTATGTCATAGCTTTAGTGAGGGTCTCAGATAGGGACTCTGGTATCAATGGTAGGGTGGTCTGCAAACTCCTAGGCAACGTCCCCTTCAGACTTCAGGAATATGAGAGCTTCTCCACCATTTTGGTAGATGGGAGGTTGGACAGGGAGCAGAGGGACCAGTACAATTTGACTATCCAGGCCAAAGACAGTGGCAACCCATCACTCCAGTCCACCAAGTCCTTCACTGTGAGAATCACTGATGAGAATGACAACCATCCCCATTTCTCCAAAACCTTCTACCAGGTCATTGTCTCTGAAAATAACACCCCAGGGGCTTACTTACTGTCCGTCT
Organism: Lithobates septentrionalis; assembly: GCA_037952835.1. Taxonomy (NCBI): domain Eukaryota; kingdom Metazoa; phylum Chordata; class Amphibia; order Anura; family Ranidae; genus Lithobates; species Lithobates septentrionalis. The sequence goes on along the minus strand of JBBDGP010003456.1, from coordinate 8,548 downwards.
CAGCCAGGGACCCTGATTTGGGATTAAATGGCAGTGTGTCCTATCAACTGGTGCCATCTCAAGTGAGGGACATGCCGGTTTTCACCTATGTGTCTATCAACCCAACCACGGGAGATATCTATGCCCTCAGATCCTTCAACCATGAGCAAACCAAGGCTTTTGAATTTAAGATTTCGGCCAAGGATGGTGGCACTCCACCGCTGCAGAGTAACGTCACCGTTAGGGTCATTGTGGTGGACGTCAATGACAATACCCCTGTGATTACCGCTCCACCTTTAGTCAACGGCACCTCTGAGGTCTACATCCCCAGAAACGCAGGGGTAGGCTACCTAGTGACTGTGGTTAAGGCCGACGACTATGACGAAGGGGAGAATGGCAGGTTGTCCTATGAGATTACGGAAGGGGACAGGGGCTTCTTCGAGATCGACCAGATCAATGGGGAGATTAGGACCACCAGGACTTTTGGGGAAAACTCCAAGACAACTTATGAACTGATTGTGGCAGCACAGGATCATGGGAAGCCTTCTCTCTCAGCCTCTGCTTTGATTCTGATCTACCTATCCCCGGCCCTGGATGCTCAGGAATCTATAGGATCTGTTAACCTGTCTCTGATTTTTATCATTGCCTTGGGATCTATCGCCGCCATCCTTTTTGTCACCATGATCTTTGTGGCTGTCAAATGCAAGAGGGACAACAAGGAAATCAGAACCTACAACTGCAGGTAAGGGGGGTCCATTGATGTGTTTATGACCTATCTGGGCACTATTGTATTCAATATACATGTATAATATGGATGTTATAGCCACAGGCATTGTTTTATTAAGAGCATATAGCAACCACAACAGCAATTCCATGATAAGAGACGCAATGGGGCTTATTTACTAAAGCTGGAGAGCGCAACATTCAGGCTCACTTCTGCATAGAAACCAATCAGCTTCCAGGTTTTATGGCCAAAGCTTAATTGAACAAGCTGATGTTCGAAGCTGACCGGCTACCATGCACAGCTGCACCAGATTCTGAGTGCACCGGTTTTAGTAAATACCCCCCCAATGTTTGCTCTGCTTTTCCTTGCTTACAATTATCCTTGTAGATTCCACCTGCTGAAGACAGCAAAGCTCTTTAAGAAATCATTCTGTTGTCTTGCAGTCATTTTTGTACTGGTTACGGATAGGTGGGCACTGAAGTCTACGCAATCAGCTGTCTTTAATCCCGCCTCTGGCACTGTAAAAGTTAACGACTGGCACAGAACTAAAAAAAAAAAAAAAATATTTTTTTAATTTTTTTTTTTAAAGGGCTAGAGTTGAACATATAATAGGTGCACTAGTGACTGTTGTATTTTCAGATTTTGAAAAAAAAAATTGCAGGTGTCTACAGTTTGCAGCAAAACATTCGTGTCAATGTATAGCCAGCAGTAACTGAAGCCAAGATGGTTACAGGGGGGGAAAAAAAGAGAAAAAAGAAAATGCAATATCTATTTTCAGCCACTAGGTGGCACTGTATGTCCAAGGAAAGCACATTTCCAGTTCCAGCCAAGTAGATAGACTGGAGTTGAATCTCAGTTGGAATTTGAAAGAATTAAATGCAAAAATAATGATTTTTACATTTCAATGCATGCCTGTAGAGGTGATTACATTCAATTCAGCCCCTTTTCTCTTAGCGTTGTCTTCTTCTTCTTCTGCAAAAAGGGCTCCTGTAACCGAAAAAAAAGCATTAAAAAATGGTGGAATAAAAAAAAAAAAAAAAAAAGCAGTTTAGGACTAGATTAATTATTGATTCACCCTTCTTATCAGCTTATGTGAGATTTGCAAGCACTTACTTATATCAGTAACAAATTGCAAGTGCAGCGGCTCTGCATAATGAAAACATTTTTGTTGCAAGGCTGCGTTGCTGCAATTTGGACAAAGATGTTTACATTACGACCCAATTTTTTTTTTTTTTTTTTGTGCGGCTTTGTGTAAACGGCAATAATACCAGTATTGTTTTTTTTTTTTTTTTTGCACCCTTGTCCGCACAACACAAAAAAAAAAAAAAAAACTTTGGTTGACAAATGCTAAACCCTGCATGAATATCAATGAGGTTGCCCTGTAGCCAAGCTGCAGTGTTTTATACAGTTATAATCTTGTTACCGCTACATTGACACTGCCTCCTCTTATATTCATCACGCTCAGCTCTTCCAAGGTGTGAAGAGCACAAAAAAAAAAACATCTTATGCCTTGACAAAAAAAAAGCACATCTGCTCAATTTATATTCCTTTTTTTTTTTTTAATTTTTTTTTTTTTTTTTTTAGAATTGCACCAACAAGGTAACATTGCGCTGCCAGCAATTTTTTGCATGACCACATCACTAGATTCTGAATCTTTAGACTTGTGTTTGTTGAGTGCTTCACCCCCCCCCCTTCCCCCCTACTCCACAAGCTGTTATGGTACTACAAGTCCCAGCGTGTTTTTCAGCAGGCTCAACCTTGATGACGTTTAAATAATATTAAAAAAAAATAAGAATAAAGGATATCCAGTTTAATAAATCGATTTCAATGCCTATTTTGCAAGCTTGCAGCACCCCCCCCCCCCCAAACCGTTGACGAAAAACTATTAAATCCCAGCATTACTGGCACGCTGGGGGACGGCGGGACTTGTAGTTCTACCATAGCTGGAGTACCACTGTTTTTTGCTGCATGCGATGTTTTACTAATATATTTCATCCATAGGGACCCCCTACGGCACTCTGAGGGGGTTTGCCCGGTTCTTGTAGTCCATCATCAACCATCGTAGATTGTCCAACAATTTCGTGCCTTAGACCTTGTATCCAGTACCGGTGCTTGGAAACGGTGTCAGCCAATTACGTAGCTAGCCAGATGCAGACATGTAAAGGTTAAGCGGCATTTATTCTAGGACTGTGCTTTTTTTTTGGGGGGGGGGGGGATTTTGGAGGAATCAGTTAACCCCACCTAAAGGGTTCATTGTTGCAGCTGCCGTAGCCGGAAAATGCAGCCAGATTGGGCGATCTTTCAAGAAGATGACCATTTAGGTTGTTGCATTAGCCAGATGCAAATATGCAAGGGGTTGATAGTGACCCCCCACCCCCCACCCCGAATTTGTTGATTTTGCATGCATGCATCATGGACGGGGGGTTATTGTCGGCTCCTTTATGAATTAATTGATATATTGATTGCAATAAATGCGTCCAGTTGCATCCTGTGAGATGTAACGGGGGTGTCCAGGTGGATGGCTATGGAAATAAGTCACCCAACGCCGGTGCAGGCATCTGCCCCCCCCGTCTGCACACTGCAGACCCGCTGCTGATGTATTGTGTCAATGGTGCAGAGAGAGGGAGAGAGCTTGCGATCTGTCAGCACCGAGAACACCCCCCCGGGCACAGGGGGGGGGGGCATCGCTATGTTTTTTGTTATGCCCGACTGGCAGCCGTATGGAAGTGGCAATGTACACCGGCCGCATGCATGGGTGGCTCACGCTTGGCTCTGCAATGGAAAACTAGCCTTCTCCTTTCCTCCTGTGATACAAAATATTCTAAATTATTCAAGCGGAAGGAGAATATGTTAAAAAAAAAAAAAAAAAGCAGTTGATGGGCAGGTAGAATTAAATTCCCCACCACCACCACCACCCATCTTTTTTTTTTTTTTTTTCCCTTTATGGTTTGAGAAGCTCGATGACTTTTTTGCGTCTGAGGTTCCAGCCTGGAGATTTGATTTTGTGGCTTTTTATTTCTGTCATGATGGAAATGTCATTGAGACTAAAATATAAATCCAAGTCGTATTTTTTAGTTTTATGTGACATTTCCAATTGCAGATCATGGTCCTCATTTATTACCGTCACTTAGGTCAGTTTTTCGGCAGTGGCGCTCCGCGGGAGAAATGTCACGACCAGATTAACCCTTCCCTGGCAGCAAGCACTGAGCCTAACGGAGGGGGGCTCTGTTATAAATTATATAAACGGATCAATGAAGAGAGCTTTGAGATCCTTATGAACCTATGCTAGGGTTGCCATGTCCAGATTAACCCCTCCTTAGCTGTGAGGACTCAGTTTAACTGGGGGGGTCTCCATGATAGATAAATAAAAGGGGGTCAATAAGGATGGCTTTAAGATCCTTATGGACCCCTTCTTGGGTTGCCATGTTCAGATTAATCCTCCCCTAATTGTAAGCACTAAAACTTAAAGGGGGGGGGGGGTATTTAGAAATGAACATAATGGGATCAATAAAGATGAGTATAAGATCCTTATGAACCCATTCTAGGGTGGCCATGTCCAGATTAACCCCTCCTTAGCTGTAAGGACTCAGTTTAACTGGAGGGTCTCCATGATAGATACATATGATGGGGTCACTGAAGATGGCTTTAAGATACTTATGGATCTATTCTTGGGTTGACGTGCTCGGAATAATCCTTCCTTGAGTGTAAACATTGAGCTTAATGGGGAGGGGGGTGCTTAGTTATACATGAACATAATGGGATTCGTGAAGATGGGTTTGAGATCCTTATGGACCCAATCTAGGGTTGCCATGTTCAGATCAACCTTTCCTTTGCTGTAAGTTTAACTGGCATTTTAGATGAATATAATGGGATCAATAAAGATGGTTTCAAGATCCTTATGGACCCATTTTTGGGTTGCCATGTTCGGGTTAATCCTTCCTTGAGTGTAAACATTGAGCTCAACATTGGGGGGGGGGGGGGGTGGACATCATGGAATTGATGAAGATGGCTTTGGGATCCTTATGGACCCAATCTAAGGTTTCCATGTCCAGATGAACCCTTGCTTGACTGTATGTTTAACTGTGGGTCTCCACGCTAGATAAATATAATAGAATTGATAAAGATGGTTTTAAGATCCTCATGGACCCCTTCTAGGGTTGCCATGTCTTGACTAACCCTTGCTTGAGTGTAAGCGTTAAGTTTAAGGGTTTGGGGGGGGGCTCAGTTATAGATGAGCATGATGAAGATGGTTTTAAGATCCTTATGGACCTCTTCTTGGGTTGCCATGTCTTGACCAACCCTTGCTTGAGTGTAAGCGTTAAGTTTAAGGGTTGGGGGGGCTCAGTTATAGATGAGCATGATGAAGATGGTTTTAAGATCCTCATGGACCCCTTCTAGGGTTGCCATGTCTTGACTAACCCTTGCTTGAGTGTAAGCCTTACGTTTAAGGGTTAGGGGGGGCTCAGTCCTAGATGAGCATGATGAAGATGGTTTTAAGATCCTTATGGACCTCTTCTTGGGTTGCCATGTCTTGACTAACCCTTGCTTGAGTGTAAGCATTAAATTTAACGGGGGGGGTTCACTTATAGATGAGCAGTTATGATGAAAATGGTTCCGAGATCCTTATGGATGCATTCTAGGGTTGCCATGTCTGGATTAACCCTTCCCTGCCTGAAAGCACTGAGCTTAACAAGGGCTTATGGCAGAGATGAATATAATGGGATTTCAGATCCTTTCGGACCCTTTCTAAGGTTGCCACCTCTAGATAAACCCTTGCCCTGCCTGTAAGGACTGAGCTTAACAGTGGGGCCCAGTATAGAAGAATATAATGGGATTGATGAGGATTGCTTTAAGACGCTTAGGACCCATTCTAGGGTTGCCATATCTGTAGTAACCCATCCCTAAACTGCAAGGATTGAGCTTAGCAGAGGGCTCAGTTATAGATGACCATAACAGGATCAATGACGATTGCTTTGAAATGCCTATGGACCCATCCAAGGGTTTGCCATGTCCAGATTAAGCCTTCCCCACCTGCGGGGACAGAGCCTAACGAGGGGGGCATCTTAGCTCTGGTATAGATCAATAGAAATAAAATTGACAAAATAGATTTGAAGTCTTTATGGACCCATTCTAGGGATGCCAAATTAACCCTTCCTCACCTGTAGGGACCGAGCCTAACGGGGGGAAGGGGGGAACCTTAGCTCTGGTATAGATCAATAGCAATAAAATTGACAAAAATTACAAAAATTGCTTCGAAAATTGTTATGGACCCAATCTAGGGTTGCCATGTCCAAATTAACCCTCTCTCACCTGTAGGCACTGAGCCTACCGGGGATGGGGGCGGGGGGGGGGGGGGACTTAGCTCTGGTATAGATCGATAGAATTGGAATTGAGAAAAATTGCTTTGGACTTTTTCTGCAGTTGCCCCAGTGAATCACCCATCAGTAGGAAAACACTGCGTCAGTAAGACTCCGACAGCCCCACAAATTATATTAGCCGAATATTCTTCAGCAACCAGCTCCCCTTTATGTGAAAAAAAAAAGCAGTCAGTAAATCTGTAATGTGATTATTGGTTGTCAGTAAAACACGTCAGTAAATCCAGACCTACAAAGCCTGTTGCTTTAAAATCCCTGTCTAAATGCACCTTTTGACTTCATGAACCCTATAAAACTGCGCTAGTCAGTAAAGATAATGCCACCCCTTCTAATCTGTCAGTAAAAACCCATCAGCCTACAAATATCTTTTTTTGGCTAAGCGATACCTGAATCCCATCCCCCCCTTTTACCTGTTGTGCTCCTTCCCTTTCATCGTAATGTATCTAATTATTTTAAATGTTCCAAAAAAAAAAAAAAACGAAGCCTTTGGGAAGAAGTGTCAGGTCCGCGGAGCTGGCAGAGCGGGGGTTAAAGCCATTACCGCATTAAAAACATGATGTGTCCTTAATTATACATGTAAATGAGATCAATTCTGTTTAATCTCAAGCGCAATGCATCTGTTTTCATTTTTTACTTTTACGTACGAAAATCATCGCTGCCTATGCAGAGAAAAGGAATAAAAGCAATAAAAAAGAAAATCCCCCCCCCAGACGTATAAATAGCAATTATATAACGCTCACATCCCCATATACAAGCTGGATTTCACCTACAAATAGAGCACAATGTGCCCCCGATGTGTAATACGGGTATAATGTACTGATGCTACACTGCAGTTAATCTGGAGTAATGGTATATAGTATGTTGGATGTACAGCATCTTATTAAAGCAATGAGGGAACGGCTTTTTCAAGATAGGAGCTTATTCCTCGCCACTGAATGTCGTCTTTTTTTTTTTTTTTTTTTCCCTCCCCTTTGCAAGCAGTTTGTGTTTTAAGAATTTTTTTTTTTGCTTTTCTGTTTACTTCTAAAGTAACTAATTTTACACATGCTTAAAAAATGCTTAAAAAAAAAAAAAAAAAGCAGAAGCCTCAGGTGAGATGAGCTTGTTCTTTGTTACGTCTCCTAATAACCTGCCATGGTGTTTTATTTATTTTTTTTACTTATAAGACGAAATGTGTAAAAAGGCAAGCGGGCTCTATTTTTCGATCCACACACGGAGCTGTCATCGATTAATTTTCACTTGTCAATCATGGCTCAGTAGCATGTCATACTTAAACTGTTGCTTTGAAACTCTTTATTCTGCAAGTCGACAGAAGTCTATAAACGCTCCGGTTTGCCACTCGTTGGTGATAATAAGCTGTAGAGTTGGGACCACTGAGTATAAGCAGAGATGTGGGTCCTACCAGACCCTGCAAATGGGTCACTGTATGGTCAAAACAATCTATCTATCTATCTATCTATCTATCTATCTATCTATCTATCTATCTATCTATCTATCTATCTATCTATCTATCTATCTATCTATCTATCTATCTATCAACATCTATCTATCTATCTATCTATCAACATCTATCTATCTATCTATCTATCTATCTATCTATCTATCTATCTATCTATCTATCTATCTATCTATCTATCTATCTATCTATCTATCAACATCTATCTATCTATCTATCTATCTATCTATCTATCTATCTATCTATCTATCTATCTATCTATCTATCTATCAACATCTATCTATCTATCTATCTATCTATCTATCTATCTATCTATCTATCTATCTATCTATCTATCTATCTATCTATCTCTCTTTATCTATCTATCTATCTCTCTTTATCTATCTATCAACATCTATCTATCTATCTATCTATCTATCTATCTATCTATCTATCTATCTATCTATCTATCTATCTATCTCTCTCTCTTTATCTATCTATCTATCTCTCTTTATCTATCTATCTATCTATCTATCTATCTATCTATCTATCTATCTATCTATCTATCTATCTATCTATCTATCTATCTATCTATCTATCTATCTATCTATCTATCTATCTATCTATTTCAGACATTGGTCCTACCACAACCGGCTCAATGTATGGTAGGACCAACGACTGGATATACTCAGTGGTCATATATATATATATATGTTTAATTCTATATATTCCTGACATTTGTCCTACCACACCCTGTAAGTGGCCCATTGTATGGACAAATATATATATATATATATATATATATATATATATATATATATATATATATATATATATATATATATTTCAGACATTGGTCCTACCAGACCCTGCAAGTGGTCCACTGTATGGTAGGACCAATGTTCGGATATACTCAGTGGTTTTATATATATATATATATATATATATATATATATATATATATATATATATATATATATATATATATGTTTAATCCTACATATTCCAGTAAGTGGCCCATTGTATGAACAAATC
>JBBDGP010003455.1:0-95000 GCA_037952835.1 Lithobates septentrionalis | reverse complement strand
TGTGATGGTGAGCTGACTCTGTGTAAAAAAAAAAAAAAAAAAGTAAGAAAACCCACAGTGAAAGCTACAAAAAAATATATATATATATATATATATATAAAAAATATTGACCTGTGTAGAAAAAGAAAAAAGGATGTAAATATATACACAATAGGGGTTCATTTACTAAAACTAGAGCGTGCAAAATCATGTGCAGTTTTGCCTGGAAACCCATCAGCTTCTAGGTCTTGTCAAAGCTTAACCACTTCAGCCCCGGAAGGTTTTACCCCCTCTTAATGACCAGAACCTTTTTCTGCGATTCGGCGCTGCATCGTTTTAACTGACAATTGCGCGGTGGTACGACGTTGTACACAAACAAAATTGACGTCCTTTTTATCCCACAAATAGAGCTTTCTTTTGGTGGTATTTGATCGCCTCTGCGGTTTTTATTTTTTGCGCTATAAACAAAAAAAGAGCGCCAATTTTGAAAAAAAAAAAAAACTCAATAGTTTTTACTTTTTGCTATTATAAATATCCCCAAAAAAGTATAAATTATAAATATCCATTAAAAAAAAAATACAAATTTCTTCCTCAGTTTAGGCCGATACGTATTCTTCCACACATTTTTGGTAAAAAAATAAAAATTGCAATAAGCGTATATTGATTGGTTTGCGCAAAAGTTGTAGCGTCTATAAAATAGAGGATAGATTTATGGCATTTTTATTATTGTTATTTTTACTAGTAATGGTGGCGATCTGCGATTTTTATCATGACTGCGACATTGCGGCGGACACATTGGACACTTTTGACACTATTTTGGGACCATTGTCATTTATACAGCTAAAAAATAGCCATTGGTTACTGCATAAATGCCACTGGCAGGGAAGGGGTTAAACACTAGGGGGCGATCAAGAGGTTAAATGTGTTCCCTCAGTGTGTTCTAACTGTAGGGGGGGGATGGGCTCACTAGAACATGACAGAGATCGCTGTTCCCGATGACATGGAGCAGTGATCTTTGTCATGTCACAAGGCAGAACAGGGAAATGCCTTGTTTATATAGGCATCTCCCCGTTCTGCAACTCCGTGACACAATCGCGGGCCCCCGCTAGCCTGCGATGACGGAGGGACGTACGGGTACGCCCATTTGCGCAGCCGTGCCATTCTGCAGCGATTGGCAAGCGGTTAACTGAACAAGCTAAAGTTACGGCTCGCTTGTGCCGTCTCTTCAGTAGCTGTGCTGTGAACGACGTCATCGCGGCTCCGGCCAATCACAGCGCCGGAGCCCGCAACCCAGAAAAAACTCCGGGAGACATGTCGCCGGTCACAGCGGTGTGCAGGGACCGCGTTCTAAGGTAGTTATTTCATAATGAGCTAGTATGCATCGCATATTATGCCTTTGTCTTGCAGTTTTTTTGTTTTTTGGGGAGTTTACAACCACTTTACCCACAGAACCTGTGTAATTAATTAAATTCACTTAGTGCCTTAATTGCAATAAATTAGCCCCAGAACCTGTGTAATTAGTATGTGTTCGGTTTTAAAGGGATGAGAACCCTACGAACAGCTCCCAGCAGACCCAGTTGGTAAGTATGGATGTTCCTCTGTCTCTTCCTGCAAGGGCTTGGGTGGATCCCCGATGACCAGCTCATGGTGGATGATGAAAAAAATTGGAGGAAGACTGATTTTTTTTTTTTTTTTTTAAAACAAGAGATAATGCCCTATTCATTTATAAAATAACAGCTGGACAAGGCTGTTAACAAGCCCTGACCACAACATTTTTTTTACTATGAGGTGCAGAGTTTGACAAGCGGCAGCGCTCGTCAAGCTTGCCCATTGAGTCCACTACACAACCGCGCACAATGCACGTGATTGTACTGCAGCATTATAGGGTTGAATCAGGTGGCTCTATAGCACCTCCTCACTGCCCATCAAATGCCTTCTGGAGAGCACAGTGACTGGAAGGAGATTGCCTGAGATCGGTATAGCGGGGATTTCTGCAGATCCTGACCTTGATTGAAGAACAGGTGCACAGCTTGTGGGGTTTGCAATGTGGCCGGGTAGCAGAGTGGCAGGAGAGCGTTGGGCTATATTGTAGGCAACGATATCCCACCAGGACCAAGCCTCCCCGCTGTATCGGTCAACTCTTCAGGCTCTCTCCTTCCAGTTCTTGCAGCTCACACCATGGACATCTGTTAGTGTGTCTCTCTAAGCCTATGTGGAGGGATATATTGCAGGCAACGCTATCCCACCAGGACCAAGCCTCCCCGCTGTATCAATCAACTCTTCAGGCTCTCCTTCCAGTTCTTGCAGCTCGCCACATAGGCTTAGAGAGACACACTAACAGATGTCCATGTGGCGAGCTGCAAGAACCGGAAGGGGAGCCTGAAGAGTTGATCGATACAGCGGGAAGGCTTGGTCCTGGTGGGATAGCGTTGCCTACAATATATCTCAATGCTCTCCTGTCACTCTGCTACCTGGCCAAGTTCTTCCTGTGTTAGCACCTGCACGTTGTGAACCCCAGGAGCCATGCACCTGTTCTTCACCGAAGGTTAGTATCTGCAGAAATCCCCGCTATACTGATCTCAGGTTCTCTCCTTCCAGTTCTTGCAGCCCGCCACATGGACATCTGTTAGTGTGTCTCTCTAAGCCTATGTGGCGGGATATATTGTAGGCAACGCTATCCAACCAGGACCAAGCCTCCCCGCTGTATCGATCAACTCTTCAGCCTTTCTCCTTCCAGTTCTTGCAGCTCGCCACATAGGCTTAGAGAGACACACTAACAGATGTCCATGTGGCGAGCTGCAAGAACTGGAAGGAGAGTCTGAAGAGTTGATCGATACAGCAGGGAGGCTTGGTCCTGGTGGGATAGCGTTGCCTACAATATATCTCAATGCTCTCCTGCCACTCTGCTACCTGGCCAAGTTCTTCCTGTGTTAGCACCTGCACATTGTAAACCCCAGGAGCCGTGCACCTGTTCTTCACCGAAGGTTAGTATCTGCAGAAATCCCCGCTATACTGATCTCAGGTTCTCTCCTTCCAGTTCTTGCAGCTCGCCACATGGACATCTGAGCCTGTCACACTCCTCACTGAGCAAGCTCAGGCATGTTGACAGTGAAGGCATAGAGGACCGGATAGGGACAGCCAAAGGGCCGGATGTGGCCCTAGGCCTGCAATTTGTCCAGGTCTGCTCTAACCCAGCAGTGATCTTCCTGTTCTAGCTTCATTTAGGTAGCCATCTCCATGTTCTGGTTTCATTAAATATGTGCCATACAGGTAGCCACCTTCCTGTCTTAGGCCTGGTACACACGTTTCATTTTGTCTTTTTCATTCAACCTAGCGAGGTGAATGAGAAAAAAAAAAAAAACTGAGATCACCCGTACTATACAATGTTAGTACAGCGAATTCCCCCATTGTGCTATTGTGTTCCCCATCAGGCAGAAGCGCCCCCCCCCGAGCCCATCATCGGGTCCAATAGTCATTGGATGAAGACCTTCTATGACAATCCGAGTCATCTTGATTGATTATATTGATCTTGTAGGCCTATCTATCTATATTATATATACATACATATATATATATATATATATATATATATACACATATATACATATATATACACATATATATACACACACATATATATACACACACATATACACACATATACACACACATATACACACACATATATATAAAAATCTATTCTTTAAAATCCCTCAAACACCAATGACCAACCACTTTATTAGGCACACCTGTTCAATTGCTTGGTAACACATATTGCTAATCAGCCAATCACATGGCAGCAACTCAACGCATTTAGGCATCTAGATGTGGTGAAGACGACTGGCTGAGGTTCAAACCAAGCATCAGAATGGGGAAGAAAGGGGATTTAAGTGACTTTGAACGTGGCATGGTTGTTGGTGCCAGACGGGCTGGTCTGAGTATTTCTGAGATTTTCACACACAACCATCTCTCGGGGTTTACAGAGAATGGTTCGAAAAAGAGAAAATATCCAGTGAGTGGCAGTTGTGTGGAGGAAAATGCCTTGTTGATGTCAGGGGAGAATAGGCAGACTGATTCCACATGATAGAAAGGCAACAGTAACTCAAATAACCTCTCAGTATTTTGCAGACCTTGGGTGTACCGTCTCTGAATGCACAAAACATCGAACCTTGAAGCAGATACACATGGTTACAGCAGAAGACCACACCGGGTGCCACTCCTGTCAGCTAAGAACAGAAAACTGAGGCTACAATTCACACAGGATCACCAAAATTGGACAATAGAAGATTGGAAAAATGTTGCCTGGTCTGATGAGTCTCGATTTCAGCTGCAACATTCAGATGGTGGGGTCAGAATTTGGTGTACACAACATGAAAGTATGGATCCATCCTGCCTTGTATCACCGGTCCAGGCTGGTGGTCGTGGTGTAATGGTGTGGGGGGGATATTTTCTTGGCACACTTTGGCCCCTTAGTACTAATTGAGCATCTTTTAAACCCCACGGCCTACCTGAGTATTGTTCTGACCATGTCCATCCCTTTATGACTACAGTGTCCCCATCTTCTGATGGCGCCTTCCAGCAGGATAATGCACCATGTCACAAAGCTCCAATCATCTCACCACTGGACAATGAGGTCCCTGTACTCCAATGGCCTCCACACTCACCACATCTCATCCAATAGAACACCTCTGGGATGTGGTGGAAACGGGAAATTTGCATCATGGATGTGCAGCCGACAAATCTGCAGCAACTGTGTGATGCTATCATGTCATTATGAACCAAAATCTCTGAGGAACGTTTCGAAAACCTTGTTAAATCTATGCCACGAAGAATGAAGGCAAAAAGGGGTTCAACCCGCTACTAGCAAGGGGGACCTAATAAAGTGGCCATCGAGTGTATATCAGCCTATGAGATCAATATGATTGGAGTATTAATAATCTCTCAAACATCTATACAGCTACAGTCGTTAGATTCTGCCGAGACAAAAGACACAGGACAGGTCTTCATAGATATGCTTTTAATATTGTCATATTACACTACACACACTAATAACATTGATAAATACTGCAATGGAAATGTTAAAAAAATATTATACATGTTTTACAGAGTTCAAAAGAAAATAAAACACACATTCTGTCTTCAAATAAATAATACATTAAAAAATAATTAGAAATTAAAGTTACATGTAACCTCTCCTGTGCCACAGGGCCGCGTGAGGTCGAACAATGTGCCGCTTGGCCAGGCATGAAGGGGTAAAAACCCCTCGTCAGCAGGGAGGGCGGCGGGAAGCCTCGACGGCGGTTAGAAGTCACCGGACATCCTGCTGAGGACACTTGTAGCTCCTCAGGAACAGGAGGGCGTGGAGCCGCTTGGGGTTTTTTGCTCCTCCAGGCCCAGCGAGCGCTGTCCAGTATTTCCCAGCATGCTCTGAGGCCACTCTGACTCTACATGGGTTAAGGCAATATTCTACACCAAGTGGATGGAAAACAGCAATAGGAAACGCATTTATCTTTGGGGGGGGGGGGGGAGAAAGCAAAAAACGGAGCGAGCGGAGGCAGAAGCCGGAAAATGATACGAAATGAGTATGTGTTCTGACTGGCCGCACACCCTAATTTTACACCCGTGGTAATATTCAGACACAGGCGGGCCGAGTTGGGGGGTCATTCATAGGAGACCGCAACTGACACTTTGTTTGGCCTTCCTGAAATATCATTAAACCAGGCAATGGTTCAGATGCTCTGTGTACATCGCTGCGGTATATGTCAGAGCTATATAAATAATAGTGTGTGACTGAGAGGGGACATTAGCGTGTAAGTGCCTCTGGTGCAAAGACTGACGAGACTGAAAAAGGGGTTCTCATGTCCCAATGAGCCAGTTTAGGCGATCATTCTATATTAGGACTCTGATGTGTTTATCCCAGGTTGTTTTCACCCTTTAAGGAAATCTCCAATATATATTTTTGTAAAATCCTCATATCAACTGTTCCTGCCTGCTGCCTATTCAACAAGTCTGCACTGAACTGAAACCCAAACTACAAACAACCTATCGTGGCATCTCCAACAATGTCCTTGAGCTTCATCATTGCTGAAAGAGCTGCATGTTTTGCAGGCAGCTGGATCCTGGAGAAATCTTCACTGCAGGGATGCCCCGTCCTCTTCCTGCTTCTGCATTGGCTAACAGCTTTGGGTCTTTCAGATGGGTCAATGGGGACACCACCCTCCTCCTTCTCCACTGAGAAGTCCTTTCACAGATTACACTGCCTGCAACACGATCTATGAATGGGAAGAGTACAGTCAGTCACAGGAATCTCTCCGCCATGCAGAGATTGTATTATAAGGAGGGCAATCCCTGAAGGAACTTTTCTGAATGGAGGAGGATGTAGGGGTTTGACCCCATAAGGCAGAACAGCACTACAGATGGTCTGAAGACCCAAAGCTGTAAACCATTACAACGCCAGAAGTTCAGATACAGGAAGAGGATGGGGTATCCTTGCAGTGAAGATTTCTCAAGGATCCAGCTGTCTGCACAATGTGGGACATACTTCAAGTTTAGTCTCATAACTCACTAATAATGAACTTTAAGTATGTCCCATGTTGTGCAGACAGCTGGATCCTTGAGAAATCTTCACCTCAAGGATGCCTTGTCCACTTTCTGTCTCTGAACTTTCGGCGCTGTAATGGTTTACAGCTTTGGGTCTTAAGGCAGAACAGCTCTACAGATGGTCTGATGGGGTCCAACCCCTACTTCCTCCTCCATTGAGAAAAGTTCCTTCAAGGATTGCTCTGCTTATAATACAATCTCTGCATGGGGGAGAGATCCCTGTGACTGACTGGACTCTCCTCATTCACAGATCATGTTGCAGGCAGTGTAATCTGTGAAAGAACTTCTCAGTGGAGAAGGAAGAGGAGGGCGTCCCCATCGGACCAGCTGTACTGCTGTTCTATGTTGACTTTAAACTTGACTTTGAAACTGCAGGGTTTTTTTTCAACAAAACTTCAACATAGAACAGCAGTACAGATGGTCCGATGGGGACACCCTACTCCTTCTTCACTGAGATGTCCTTTCACTGATTCCCCATTCACAGATCATGTTGCAGGTAGTGTAGAGTCCAGTTCCTCACAGGAATCTCTCCGCCATGCATAGATTGTGTTTCTAGGCAGGGTAATCCTTTAAGGAACGTTTCTCAATGGAGGACGAATGAGGGGGTTTGTCCCCATCCAACCATCTGTACTGCTGTTCTGCCTTAAGACCCAAAGCTGTTAACCATTACAGCGCTGGAAGTCCAGAGACAGGAAGAGGACAGGCCATCCCTGCAGTGAAGATTTCTCAAGGATCCAGCTGTCTGCACCACGTGGGACATACTTTACTACAAGTGATGTGACTATCTGCAGGGCTTTTTTCAGCTAAACTTCAAAAGTCAACACAGAACAGCAGTACAAGTGGTCCAATGGGGACACCCTCCACCTTCTCAATTGAGTTCTTTGATTGATTACACTGCCTGCAACACGATCTGTGAATGGGGAGAGTCCAGTCAGTCACAGGAATTTCTCCGCCATGCAGAATTTTTTTTTTTTTTAGGCAGGGTAATTGTTGAAAATACTTTTCTCAATAGAGGAAGAAGGCGGCTTGTGCCCATAAGACGATCTGTACTGCTGTTCTGCCTGAAGACCCAAAGATATTAACCATTACATTGCCAAAAGTTCAGAGACAGGAAGAGGATGGGGCATCCCTGAAGTGAAGATTTCTCAAGGACCCAGCTGTCTGCAAAATGTGGGACATACTTCATTACTGAATCTGTATGGGAGTTTTTATTCATCTAAACTTCAAGTTTCATGTCAACACAGAACCCCCCCCCCCCCCCTCAGTGCTAAATGGACTGTATTGATTCCAAAGGAACAGAGGCAGGTAAGAATCAGCAAAGTTTGCTAAAATCCTTACAATTTACAGAAATCTGTGGAGAGTTGCTTTTTTTTCTCAAGAATACTGGTGAAGAGGAATTTATAGCAAACAGATTAGAAAACAACGTTGCACGTTCGCCCACAATGTTGTTGCAGCAGCCTTACGTAGGCTCTCCACAACACGAGTTGAGATACTTAGGATAAAGAAGCTTTCAGAGCCAAAATTGCAAGCAACTCTGAGCCCTCTGACCTGCTTTCCCACATCTCTCAAACAGCAGAGATTGTAAGATTATCATCAATTATCACCATCCCCAGTGTTACATAGCATCTCACATGGATTGCTGCTTTATTGTTCAGAAGCCCTTCCAGATGCCAATTTTCACCCCAGTTATGGCGAAGACAAGGCTGGGTTAGACCTCATCCTTCAGTATGTTAAAGGACACCTAGACACACCAATAAATATTCCTTTAGACCAGTGGTCTCCAAACTGTGGTCCTTGAGCCGAATGTGGCCCTTTGATCGTGATCTTATTTTCCCCTTGGGGCACTGTACTACTCACTGATACGAGGCATTCTTCCTACCAAAGACACTACGGATGGGGCACTGCTCCTTCCACTGACACCAATGGGGCACTATTCCTCCCACTAAGACTGATGGGGGACCGGCCCTGCCACTGACACCAATGATGGGGCACTATTCCTCCTACTGACACCAATAATGGAGCACTAGTCCTCCCACTGACACCAATGGGGCTTTATACCTTCCCCTCATAACAATGATAGAACATGATTCCTCCTTCAGCTGACCACAGGCGCTAAATTTTTTTTTTAAATTCCACTGGCCACCAAAACTCCCACTTGCCACAGTCCAGCTTCCCTAATTCCGAAGGACAGTAAACGGTCTAGAAAGTTTGGAGACTCCTGCCTTAGACAAAGAGCCAATGTCACCCATGTGGCCCTAGCCTAGCAGTCTATTCCGATTCATAGGTGATAAGCCCCTTGTGTTAAAGCACATTACATAGTTTAATCTTTTTTTATGAAACCCCCCCCAACTTTAGGAAGAAAAGTTGCCAAAAGAAGGCCTCCTCCAGTCCTGGACGCTACTTGTCTTCCAGATGAATGTTGCCCATCATCATTCAACCCACTTCCTGTTTTCCCAGAGTATCATGAACCCACCCACTAGGGGTGTGTCATCACACATCCCGGACTTAAAGAAGAATGATGCAAGGAAAGGTGCTGTTGTGATGTTCTGTGCATCATTCAGAAACGCCCACTGCCAAATCTGGACCAGAAGAAGAAGGATCCTGGTACGTAACGAGACAGTCAGAAGATGGTTCCAAAAAATGGTATGAATACAAAAATTGCTAAAAAAAAATAAAAAATAAAACTGCAAAGAATAAGAAACCAGAGGAGACCATAAAACTCCCCACAAGAAGTTGACTCGAAGATGCCTAAAGCTGACACCATACATGGTAAATTAAATGAAAATTCAGGTCCATTTAACGGAGCGCAGCTCAGAGAAATCAATTCTGTAATAAACAGTTATCAACATTCTCTCTGAAATCATCGTGTCCAGACAATGCCGATGCAGCTTTCTGTTGACGATAAAGGTTTTAATTTTGTAGATTTAGGAGCAGCAGATGGCTCCCGGTCCCCTGGGAACGAGCCCGCCATTCATTAGGTAAACATACGGCAAGATTCATTAAAATAATATCTAAAGAACAGACAAAAAAAGACGTGACTTGTATCCCAGAGGAGGCTATGCTCCATCTGGAGAGAGGACGAGACTGGCGAGTTAAGTAGCGGGATCTCCAGGTCTAAAATACGAGCCACCAGTCCTACCGCTTGGATGCACTGTCATACAACACAGCAAGATTAGTCAAAGGCAAACATTCTATTATTGGTTGGACTGAGGATGATTGGTATGTCTGTAGGCCCCACCTGGCTGTCTGCGGAGGAGACTCCTTGGCCAACAGGGTGAGCACTACTGATGTCTCCAAAGAGGTTCCTGTTGCCATGTATTCGAGAAAAAGGTTCCTGTTGCCATGTATGTCCACTTAGTGTCCCCTCCATAGGTACAAGCATAAATGCTCAACTGATGTATATTAAGAGGGCAGGGACAGTTAACCCTTAGCACCACATCCCTAATAGATAAGAATAAAAAATAAGGGGATTGGGGTAAGATTACCCCTGGGACTTTTAAGGTGCTTATCAATATCAAATTAGACCAAATAAGTAATGTATGCAAAATATCAAACTGTCTAAAATTAATCTTTTATTCAAAACTTTAATACAAGTATCACCAAGACATCTAAAAACAAACAATCTTACAATCTGAGTCAATCAATAGTGATATGATATTTAAATAAACCACTTAATGAATACCACTCAACATGTTTCGCTCAGTTCATGAGCTTCATCAGGAGTTTTTGGTACATATGTGGCATACTATGAATAAGAGAGAAAGATTATCTGACTTGTATATTCTCTCTTTCTCTCTTATTCAGATTGTAAGATTGTTTGTTTTTAGATGTCTTGGTGATACTTGTATTAAAGTTTTGAATAAAAGATTAATTTTAGACAGTTTGATATTTTGCATACATTATTTATTTGGTCTAATTTGATATTGATAAGCACCTTAAAAGTCCCAGGGGTAATCTTACCCCAATCCCCTTCTTTTTTATGCTCAACTGATGTGTTTGTACCTCTGGCCAATCCTACTTCATGAACAATTAAAAGAAAAGTTCCTGTTTAATTAATCAGGGGAGCAAGGAGATGATTGGTGCAGGTAGATGCTGCCCGCTGCACCTGCCTTAGAGGGAACCACAGCAATTGGAGTTTCTGAAACATGCCTAGTTCGCAGAGACTGGTCATGGAGAGGGGAATGCTCATAGTCCTGAATCATTCCACACTGCTGAAAACTGGCTACCACCACCTCAGAGACAGGTATGTTCATATTGAGTCCACAAAAGAAAGCCAGCTCTACCGTGGATTACGAATCCTCTGATACAATGAAGCCAGCTACTCTGTAACAATTCTCTATTGCAGTGGTTCTCAACTCCTGTCCTCGGGACCAACTAACAGGCCAGGTTTGCAGGATAACTGAAATACATCACAGGTGATATCATTTGCTGCTCAATGATTGCAGTATTGTAGTCTGCATCTCCCCAAGGTAATACTTAAATTCTGGCCTGTTAGTGGGTCCTGAGGACCGGCGTTGAGAACCGCTGCTCTATTGGCTACATAGGAGAATACAGCAGTAACATGCTAACGCGTTTCATTAAGGCTTCGGCCAACATGCATTCGCATGCTACTGAAGTTATCCTGCTAAGTAGCCAATAAAGAATTGTTCCAATGGATGTTATCGAGTAGCCAGCTTCATTGTATAAGAGGATGTTTATTTTGATCCAGGCAAATCATTCAGCTCAACTACATCGGAAACGCACAGAAAACACAAGGTAATAAGCTGAAAAGAGATACACTTTTTACAACTACCCGAGTAGTTTTAAATGTTTGGATACAAAAAGGAGGCTGGAAAAGAAGAAGATCTTCCATTTGCCTTGGCAGGGCTGCTTTAAAACCCAACCTAAAGTGTGATAAATGAACTAAGTAAACCTTCAGACACAAGATCTGATGCTTCAGCTTGCAAATGGATTCTGTCTGTGCAAATGAGGCCTAAGGGGACCCCGGGTCTCCTAACAAGTTGATGGTGTAGTGCGTGGACTCCAACGGCGTGCAAAATATTTCAGTAATTCGGTTGTGTATTTCCTCCCCAAGGCTGTGATCTTTCATCTACAGGCTCCGCTCAGCCGGCTCTTCACCTACTCATCCTGCCACTTCCTGCATCATTAGAAGCGGCTCAGCCGTCTAGAACACTTTGAAATGCATGCAGGTATCTGGGAAGGCTGGCATCAGCTCTAAAAATCTTCAGAAGATACGAAAAAAAAAAAAAAAAAGATTCTGTATCTTACAGGTAGAGACAACCAGCTGTCAGACATCGATGAGAAGAAGAAAGAGACCGCCGCTTGAAGTAAAAAGGACCACCGTTGTTTTAAAGATTCTTTTTTAAGCTGCAAAAGCAGGAACTATTTTTTTATCATGGGTTCTTTTCTGCATGAAATAAAGTACACGTCCGACTAAAATAGAACTTTGCTATAATAAATGCTTATAAGTCATTTTAAAAAGGTACCTGAGCTGGTGGCCATGGACCTCTCATCTCCTGGTCTCTGGACCTGACCAAACACTGGTGGATGAGGACCATCAATAGGCAAGGACAGTTAGTAAATATTTAATGCAAACTACAGCTCGGTATGAAGGAATCACTTTATTGTCTCAATCCCAAATCAAAATTTTAAACATAACTGGGGAGGAGTGGAATCTTCTGGATAAAAAAAGAAGAGACTTAAAGGGGTTGTAAACCCTCGTGTTTTTTCACCTTAATGCATTCTATATAATGCATTAAGGTGAAAAAACTTCTGGCAGTGACTGGCCCCCAGCCCCCCTGTTTTACTTACCTGAGCCCCTTCATTCCCTTGCCGGAGACAAGCTCTCCCTCTCTGCGCGGGGTCCCGGCTCTTGATTGGATAGATTGACAGCAGCAGGAGCCAATGGCTGCACTGTTATCAATCAAATCCAATGACGCGGGCGCCGGGGCTGAGTCTGGCATTCGTGTCTATGGACGCAAATGCTGGACTCAGGAGCGCGCCTGCATGGTAACCCCCTGGGAGAGCGCTTCTCCTAGGGGGTTATCGGATGCGAGGAGGAGCCGCCGAGGGACCCCAGAAGAGGAGGATCTAGGCCACTCTGCATGACGAGCTGCACAGTGGAGGTAAGTATCACATGTTTGTTATTTAAAAAAAAAAACACGAAGGTTTACAATCACTTTAAGGGCCCCATCCCTGGAACAACTGAGAAACAAGAAAGGAAAGTCAATGCAGACAGTGAGGGAAAAAAGTATTTGATCATTTCTTTGTCAGTGGGCAAATGTACAAAATCACTAGGGGATCAGTCTATAATTTTAATATCCAGAAAAACGCATTTCAAAAAAGTTATAAATTGATTTGCATTTTAAGGAGGGAAATAGGTATTTTATGCCCAATCAATCAGCAAGATTTCTGGCTCCCAGGTGTCTTCTATACAGGTAATGAGCTGAGATTAGGAGCACTCCCTTAAAGGGAGTGCTCCTAATCTTAGCTTGTCATCTGCATAAAAGACACCTGTCCACAGAAGCAATCAATCAGATTCCAATCTCTCCACCATGGCAAAGACCAAAGAGCTGTCCAAGGATGTCAGGGATAAGATTGTCAACCTACACAAGGCTGGAATGGGCTACAAGACTATCGCCAAGCAGCTTAGTGAGAGGGTGACAACAGTTGGTGCGATTATTCGCAAATGGAAGAAACACAAAATAACGGTCAAGCTCCCTCGGTCTGGGGCTCCATGCAAGATCTCACCTGTGGAGTTTCAATGATCATGAGAACAGTGAGGAATCAGCCCAGAATTACACAGGGGAATCTTATCAATGATCTCAAGGCAGCTGGGACCATAGTCACCAAGAAAACAAGGTCCCCCTGCTCAAGGAAGCACATGTACAGTCCCGTCTAAAGTTTGCCAATGAACATCTGAATGATTCAGAGGAGAACTGGGTGAAAGTGTTGTGGTCAGATGAGACCAAAATCGAGCTCTTATGCCGCGTACACACGGTCGTACTTTTCGTCTACAAAAGTCGGACAGCCTGTCGGACAGACTTCCGGCAGACTTTCGGTGGACTTGCCGCGGACTTGCGGCCTACTTTCTAACGACCGGACTTGCCTACACACGACCACACAAAAGTCGGTCGGATTCGTACGTGATGACGTACACCGGACTAAAATAAGGAAGTTCATAGCCAGTAGCCAATAGGTGCCCTAGCGTGGCTTTTTGTCCGTCGGACTAGCACACAGACGAGCGGATTTCGGGGTCCGTCGTAGGTACGAAGTAAAAGTTTTGAAGCATGTTTCAAATCTAAAGTACGTCGTATTTGAGGCTAAAAAAGTCGGTTGAAAGTCCGGAGAAGCCCACACACGATCGGATTACCAGCCAGCTTTAGTCCATCAGCGTCTGTTGGACTTTTGTAGACGAAAAGTAGGACCGTGTGTACGCGGCATTAGGCATAATTCCTCCTCCAAACACAGCAAGTTGAGTTGATAACAAAGAACACCATTCCCACCGTCAAACATGGAGGTGGAAACATTATGCTTTGGGGGTGTTGTCCTGTCCCCTTAGCAGAAAAACTTCAAGGCATCAAAGGGACAATGGGCGGGGCCATGTACCATCAAATCTTGGGCGAGAACCTCCTTCCCTTAGTCAGGGCATTGGAAATGGGTCGTGGATGGGTATTCCAGCATGACAATGACCCAAAACACATGACCAAGGCAACAAAGGAGTGGCTCGAGAAGAAGCATATTAAGGTCCTGGAGTAGCCCTGTCAGTCTCCAGACCTTAATCCCATAGAAAATATGTGGAGGGAGCTGAAGGTTCGAGTTACCAAACATCAGCCTCAAAACCTTAATAACTTGGAGAGGATCTGCAAAGAGGAGTGGGACAAAATCCCTCCTGAGATGTGTGCAAACCTGGTGGCCAACTACAAAAAACGTCTGACCTCTGTGGTTGTGGTTTTGCCACCAAGTACTAAGTGGTGTTTTGCAAATTGGGTCAAATACTTATAAATTGATTTGCATGTTAATGAGTAAAATAACTTTTTTGAAATGCGTTTTTCTAGATATTTTTGTGGTCGTTTCACTGTTAAAATAAACCGACCATTAAAATTATAGACTGATCATTTCTTTGTCAGTGGGCAAACGTACAAAATCAGCAGGGGGTCAAATACATTTTTCCCTCACCGTACATCTTCCAGGTCTTGACCCCTTATCTAACTGTTAAGAAACCTGCATCAGGGACATATTGGCATCACATTGTCCATAAGAAATATGAAAAATATAAAAGAAAGGACCAGCTTAGACAGGGAAAACAATAAAAAAAATATATTAATATAAAAAGGCAAAGGCCAACTTCCTGGGAGCTGATCTTGTTTGAGGAGCCATTCTTGTATTTTCTTTGCCCTGGGCTTTTAAGAAAACAATTACCCATGACTTAATTGATGAAGGCCGATGGATCCTGTGGTGGACCCTTTTGACAGCAAAAGGGCACTGCTCACGTCACCAAAAAGAGACATGGGTACTGCAGACCAGATCCTCCCCCCACACCAGGGATCAGAAGACCTAGTCTGCCACATGACTAGAGCTTTATGCAGGTTTTGGGGCTTTTGATTATTCTTTAGCTTTGAAAAAAAAAAGACACAGGAGTTGGATTGGAAAGGGTTGTTTCTCCCTCGAGATAATCTTTAAGAATGTTATAACCAGGTTTTGTACTAAAGGGTCCTGGTGGCCTTTGACTCTTAGGACAGATGAAAAAGCTGTCCAGAATGAAGGCATATTAAAACATATGGCAATAAAGACCTCTGTGAGGCTATTGTAACACTGTGCTGGCTGCCCGTCTCTATGCATATACCGCATCCCCTGCATCCATCTATCCAGGCCTTTTTTTTTTAGCTTGTCCCTGCTGGTCGCCTTGGCTTCTATTCTTGCACAGTGTTCCTCCAGACATGCCCAGGCTGAACTCTCCCGTCCCGCCCGCAAGTGGCCCACAGTCTGGACACCCCTGTTCTAAAGGTTATTGACATGTATTCAAGATTGGCTCAAAAGTGTCTTGAAGAAAACCGACAACAAACAAGTCAGATACTTGTTCAGAGAGCAGATGACACAGTAAAGATCCAGGTCCGAAGACTGCACTAGTGAGGTATCCTACCCAGACACAGTAGGATACTAAATGAACTTGATGAGGCTACAAGCATATACTGAAGACCCTTTTGAAATATGTCTTCACATAACAACTGGTATTTTCAATAAGCCACCTACTGTACATCTTCAAAAAAAACGATGGAAAAAAAGGTAGAATTAAAACAAAAAGTCTGTTTAGGTCTGAACCATCCAATGTCTAGAGCAGGTTTTCTCAACCATGGATCTCAAGGGTTCTTCCATAGGTTGCTAGGGGTTCCTTGAGCAATGAGAAATTTCTGCCTCTCAGAAAAAAGGTTCCAAAGGACACCATTGATCTTTTTAGCTATCTGTTAGGGGGGAATTATTCCCAATGACCACAAGTGTAAGGAGCATTCTTCCCACTGACCATCACACTAATGTATCATGGGTTGTAGATATAGTCATTTTTAGCAGGGGTCCCCTGAGACCGGAAATTTTTTTCAATGGTTCCTCTTGTGTGTAACAGGTCTCTAGATCAGCCTTTCTCAACCTTTTCAATAAACAGTAACATCCTAGTGTCTGGTTTTGTAGGAAGCCGAATCAATTATTCTAGAACTGGCTGAAAATTGACTCCAAGACAAGCACAAATGATCATCATCGGGCGGCACAGTGGTGTAGTGGGGTAGCACTCTCGCCTAGCAGTAAGAAGGGTCCCTGGTTCAAATCCCAACCACGACACTACCTGCCTGGAGTTTGCATGTTCTCCCTGTGCTATGCGTGGGTTTCCTCCGGGTACTCCGGTTTCCTCCCACACTCCAAAGACATGCTGGTAGGTTAATTGGCTTCTGTCCAAAAAAATTGGCCCTAGTATATGAATGTGAGTTTGGGACCTTGGATTGTGGGCTCCTTGGGGGTGGGGACCAATGTGTAATATATATAATGGAGGAGCATCTTGATGAGATGCAATGTGCAGGGATAGGGACAATTGTGGACACGCACCCACACTCACTCAGGTTGAACTGGATGGACTGGTGTCTTTATTCAACCTTACCAACAATGTAACTATCATTCTTATTTTTACTTGCCATGGGCAGAAATGGAACACTGGATAGAAGATGGATGGAAATTTCATGAGTGGGATGGTAAACAATAAATAAATCAATTTAAAGAGATGGGAAAGCCATGACCAATCCTTCCCCTGGAACAGCAGGGCCAGGACAAGGGAGTGTCAGGCCCAGGGGACGAGGGCCGGAGGGGAAGCTGCCCTGGGCGCAGCAGTAGGGGAGGCACCTCTTCACTGCACACAAGCTTCAGATAAGTGGCTCCAACATGCCCACTCCCCACCCCATCCCCCAAAGCCAACATGATAAATCACACTGTGCATGCACAACTACCGACTAGCTGCTACAAAGCAAGCGATTGGCCACACATGTGCAGTGCACTCCCCATGTCAGCAAAGGGGCAGCCAAAGCAAGGAGGAAGAGAAACAAGGGATACAGGGCAGTACACCCATTCTATGACATGCATTAGCAGAGGGGGAGGGGGGGGGATGCAGGTCTAAAACCGTGCCCTGGGCTCTGGATGAACCTCTAAGTTACTGCCCAGAGCTCTGATCACACAACCAAGGCCAGCTAGCATGGGCTATTGGCATATATCTAATATTGGCTTAAATGTATTTCCAAAAAAACAACTAGGATTATAAAAAAAAACAAACTAATAAAACACACATCTGTTCGGGAACATAAATGTAGAAATCCAGGTCTGCACCATACATTAGTTTTAGAAGCATCCGCAGAAGTTCTAGCCATGTAAAGAATGTGTTAATGTCTCTGAAGTTACATTTGGGACAATGCACATAACACGGGCATATTCACAAAGCTGATGGGAGAAGGTAGAATACCAGGAAATTCCCTCTGGACCATCCAGTGGGCAGAATCCTCCTGGAGAAAGTAGCGTCCTAGTGTTGGATTCTGATATCCTTATGAACAATTGTGCACTAAGAATTTGGGTTTTGACACTCAAACTTGAAGTCCTAAGAACAAACTGTGCTACTCTCCGGAATGAAGGATAACTTGGCTTGAAAGTGTCTGGAAGATAAGAGCTGGAACAATCTATAAGACATGCACAATTTCTTCCTCTGTTTGAGGGCACTTCAAAAATCCATCACTCTCCTTCATGCAGGCAGTCATTTTCTACTAAATAAAGATTTTCTTTTTATGTTATCTACATGAAATTGGCAGCATGTGTTCACGGTGTCTATACATCCAATCAAAAAATCCATAAATGTGATGACTGTGTATGCCTAGGGCATCGTATAGAGTATGTGATTCCTGCACTAAAGCACATCTTACTGTATATATATTTAGCTATACGGGGTGTTTATGAAATATTTTTCAATTCCTTTTATATGTAGGATTGCTTACATTTAATTGCCCTTTGCCTAATCTCCAGGACACTGAAGCACTTGATAGTAAGGGCACCATATGACTAAATGCAACATAGCTTGAGTCCACTGCACTTCACAGAAAACATTTCCTCTGACTTTGGCTCTAGAAAATGCACTACTGGGCAAAGGAAGGCAGAAGGGTGTTCCTCAAACTCCAAAGAGGTCTCCGGTTGGGACAGCTGGGTTTGGGCCAAGTTGACTTGTAGCACCCTGTAGGTTCTACAGTGTATCTAGGTAGTTTCGGTTGCTGGTGGAGCACATATACCCAGTGGAGGGGAATTGATGAACAATAACAAACATTCACATTCAGTGGTCTCCAAACTGCAGCCCATGAGCTGGATGTGGCCCTTTGTTTGCGTTTATCGGCACTATTCCTCCCACTGATGCAAGGCAGTATTCCTCCCACTGACACCAACGATGAGGAACCATTCCTTCCACTGACATGGACAGTGGGGCATTATTCCTCCCACTGCCAGCAACAATGTGGCATAATTTCTCCTAGTGAGACCAACAATGGGACACTATTCCTCCCACTGACGCTAACACTATACGGGACACTATATCTATGGGAGGAATAATGCTCCATCATTGGTGTCAGTGGAAGGAATAGTGCTCAATAATTTATATCCATAGGGGGAATAGTTCCCCATCATTGGTGTCAGTGAGAGGAACAATGCCCCATCATTGGTGACAGTGGAATGACGGGTCCCAGCATTGGTGTCAGTGGCAGGAATAGTGCTCAATAATTTATATCCATAGGGGGAATAGTTCCCCATCATTGGTGTCAGTGGGAGGCACAGTGCTCAGTTGTTTATTCCTTCCACTGACACCAATGATGGAGCATTATTCCTCCTCCCTTAGATATAAACAACTGAGCACTGTGCCTCCCACTGACACCAATGATGGGGAACTATTCCCCCTATGGATATAAATTATTGAGCACTATTCCTGCCACTGACACCAATGCTGGGACCCGTCATTCCACTGTCACCAATGATGGGGCATTGTTCCTCTCACTGACACCAATGATGTGGAACTATTCCCCCTAATCGATATAAATTATTGAGCACTATTCCTGCCACTGACACCAATGCTGGGACACTATTCTTCCCATTAATACCAATGATGGGGTGCTATTCCTCCCACTGACACCAACAATGGAACAATATTCTTCCCACTAATACCAATGATAGGGTGCTATTCCTCCCACTGACACCAATGATGGAGCACTATTCCTCCCACTGACACAAATGATGACACAAATGATGAGGCACTATTCCTCCCATAGATATAAACAATTGAGCACTGTGCCTCCCACTGACACCAATGATGGGGCATTAATCCTCTCACTAATACAAAGTATGGGGAACTCATCCTCCAATGAATATGAATGATTGAGCACTATTCCTGTCACTGACACCAATGATGGGCTACTTCCTTCCACTAACACCAAATGACTGGACATTATTCCTCCCATGAATAAAAATGATTGAGCATTATTCCTCCCACTGACACTAACAATGGGACACTATTCTTCCCACTAACCTCAAAGATGGGGCACAATTTCTCCCACTGCCACCAACAATGGGGCACAACCTCTCCCACTGACATTAATTATGGGGCACTGTTGCTATAGATCACGGGTGCTCTGTAAAATTTCTACCCCCACCAACCCTGGGAGGCATTGTCTACTCCCACTGACACTGGGGCATTTTCTATTCACGCTGGCCACAGTCCGGCCCCCCTAAAGTCTAAAGGAAAATAAAATGGCTGATTGTTTAGAAGATTTGGAGACCCCTGATTTAGATGAAACCACAACTCCTGTGAACTCGTAATTCTGTAGCCACATATTATAAGACTCATTCAGCGTAGTTCAAATGAATAAAAGGTGGACTCTCATTGGTTGCTGAAGGTCATTGCACTCTGCCATTTGCCTTTTCATGTAGGATTGGCTAATAGTGGCCCACCTGTGTCTGCAGTTCTTACAGGATGTGCACTTAGAAGACTAATAAATGTGATCTGAGATGAGTAAACGTTATCTGTGAATCGTGGGGATTGACCTTCTCCGTTCCAATAAATTGTACTTTTCCAATTCTCCTAAATACATACATGCAGATAATGTGATAAATAAATCATAAAACAGAACTGCCTGAATTTGTGAAATCAGACAAATCTGTGCTCACGTGATGAGAAGAAACACCAAAAAGGACCAGATTGGGCCAATCTACAAGATACCCCAATCTATTTACTCATCTTCAGACCTGATTATCCTTCATGGTTTTGGCCTTCAAGACATCGAGCAACACGCGATGAACATGCAAGAAACGACACGCTCCTTTATAGAATGCAGAGTGGAGCCACCCTGGTCTGCTCTGGAAAACCACCTTATCGCTCCAGCCTCATAAAATATCACGTCGGGGTCAGTGAGAGAAACGTTAGTGAAGACGCATGGGGCAGCAGAGGGTGGGGGAAAAGTGACGGTGAACAGTGTACGGGTGTTTAAATCCGAAAGACTCAAATTCATTGTTAGAATATCAGAATTTTCTATTTGTTTGTAAAATATGGACAAAAACATGGAGACAGAAGAAACCAAAGAGAGGAAGGAGCTCCTAACCATCGTCATTCCATCCCTACAGATGTTGGAGCAGTTGGGTGTCACGGTTTGCTCTACTGTAGGATCAACGTGAAACATCATGGGAACAGAACATGCTGCTCATGGCTCATCTACTAGGTTTTCTCAAGTCTTCTTTGTTTGCCGAAATAGTTTAGGCAGTCTACCATACAAACACAACTGTGCAATTGTGTTTATAATGAATGGGGCTTATCTTGGATCTCAAAATTTCACTCAAAGTACCTCCTCTGTTTGGGGGTCAAAAACGATGACTACCTCCACTAAAAAGGAGAGTTAGGTAGTGAGATTACTCTAAACATAACAAAGTTCAACAAGAAACAATTTTGATTTCACCTCTACACACCCAACATGGCATTGCTATATATATATGTTACTCTATGGAGCTCCATGTGTGTTTAGGTGATTCTACACCGACGTATGTCTCTACATAAATCCAGTGTGGTAACATATGGCCTTCTCATCTACACCACTGGCCAAAACGTCTATCATCAAGGAGCAGGATGGTCTGACACTTGTAAGCAGGAGATGCTTACTGCTTGGATGTATCCTTCAATCTAAATTAAGCTAAAAATATTTTAATATCAGGATGTCTGGCTGGGTTCTGACCACCTCGTTTGGTCTACATGACTTTCCCCCCCCTGCTATCCTCCCAACTTCCAATGTCTACAGGGTGATGGGAAGCTCATACTATTGTTGTGTCACTGACTTCTCTGGTCTACAAGGGAAGGTCCATGTGTTCACCGTATGAGTCCACTCACCAGGTAGCAGGTCACATGGGTTGGCAGATAATATAACAGAATGGATTTTTTAATTTTTTTTTTTGGTTTCTCCTGGCTCCATGAACACAAATCGGTGCGTGTCCTACCATAGGAGGAAGCAATGGCTGTTAAGATTTACAGTTATCGTGGAATGCACAGATTGTGACCCCCCTCGCACATTACTGGATATGGCAGGCAGTAGACGAGGTGGCTTGGCAACACATGCAGGTGGGGTTGACAGATTTCGGGGGTATAAGATCCAGGTCTTCATCGTCTGGAATCTCGTCTAATCGGTAGCCATCTTTCAGCAGCTGAATGTTCAAGTCTTGGTTGATCTGCTGCAAAAGGCAAAATACAACAGCAGTGTTAGGCAACACGACGAAGGGCTCTGACATCCTGTCTCTAACATAAGGCTTCTACTAAACATAAGGCTTCTACTAAAAAAAGAGGTCAGAATTGTCCCATCACGTTCATGGCACTGATTGCAAGGTTCACTTGTGGACTTTGCTCTACCTTGACCCTAGCAGTTGCAACAGCACTATATCCAGTGCATAATTTTGCACTAGGCAAACATTCATTTATTATACTGATAAGATATGCAATTCAACTAATGGTATTTCACTATTTCCTCTTTTTTATTCCTGGGTATATACGTCAATTACAAATTCAATTTGCCAGGGAGCAATATATACAGTATCTTACAAAAGTGAGTACACCCCTCACATTTTTGTAAATATTTTATTCTATCTTTTCATGTGACAACACTGAAGAAATGACACTTTGTTATACAAGCTGTACACTTACTAATTTACATTGTAGTAGTGTAAATTTGCTGTCCCCTCAAAATAACTCAACACACAGCCATTAATGTCTAAACCGTTGGCAACAACAGTGAGTACACCCCTAAGTGAAAATGTCCAAATAGGGCCCAATTAGTCATTTTCCCTCCCCGGTGTCATGTGACTCTTAATGTTACAAGGTCTCGGGTGTGAATGGGGAGCAGGTGTGTTAAATTTGGTGTTATCACTCTCACTCTCTCATACTGGTCACTGGAAGTTCAACATGGCTCCTCATGGCAAAAAACTCTGAGGATCTGAAAAAAAGAAATTATAGCCTAGGCCATCTTTATGTAGAGCAACAAGAAGATTGCCAAGGCCCTGAAACTGAGCTGCTGCACAGTGGCCAAGAACATAGAGCGGTTTACAGGACAGGTTCTACTCAGAACAGGCCTCGCCATGGTCCACCAAAGAAGTTTGTCTTTGGGAAATAGACGTATGAGTGCTGCCAGCATTGCTGCAGAGGTTGAAGGGGTCAACCAGGGGATGATGCACAAGAAAGCCCGCAAACAGTTTGCTGAAGACAAGCAGACTAAGGACATGACTTACTGGAACCATGTCCTGTGGTCTGATGAGACCAAGATAAACTTATTTGCCGCCACACAGGCTTGACACCATCTGAACCAAACAGGTGAGGAGTACAAAGACAAGTGTGTCTTGCCTACAGTCAAGCATGGTGGTGGGAGTGTCATGGTCTAGGGCTGCATGAGTGCCGCCGGCACTGGGGAGCTACAGTTCATTGAGGGAACCATGAATGCCAACATGTACTGTTACATACTGAAGCAGAGCATGATCCCCTCTCCCTTTGGAGACTGGGCCGCAAGGCAGTATTCCAACATGAAAACAACCCCAAACACAACTCCAAGACCACCACTGCCTCCTAAAGAATCTGAGGGTAAAGGTGATGGACTGGCCAAGCCATGTCTCCAGACCTAAACCTCATAGGCGTGTGCACAGGATGTGCCAGGTGTGCCCAGGCACAGCCTAATCACCCTGTGCAGCACAGATTCCACCTACTGCCTAGGTTCCCACCTCCTTCCCCTCGGAGCGTTGCCGGCTTCTGGTTTTAGAATGAGTGGGGGAAGGGGCCGGTAAATATGTAACTTACCGACCCCTTCCCTTTCATCGTGAGTGATCGGTAGTCTGAGTATGAGCTTTGGGATGCACACCTTAATGCAATAGGCTGCACAAACCTATGCTAAACCCTATTGATCATCTGTGGGACATCCTCAAACAGAAGGTGGAGGAGAACAAGGCCTCTAACATCCACCAGCTCCGTGATGTCCTCATGGAGGAGTGGAAGAGGACTCCAGTGACAACCTGTGAAGCTCTGGTGATCTCCATGCCCAAGGCAGTGCTGGAAAATAATGGTGGCCACACAAAATATTGACACTTTGGGCCCAATTTGGACATTTTCACTTAGGGGTGTACTCACTTTTGTTGCCAGCGGTTTAGACATTAAATGGCTGTGTGTTGAGTTATTTTGAGGGGACAGCAAATTTACACTGCTACAATGTAAAGTAGTGAGTATACAGCTTGTATAACAAAGTGTCATTTCTTCAGTGTTGTCACATGAAAAGATAGAATAAAATATTTACAAAATGTGAGGGGTGTACTCACTTTTGTGAGACACTGTTTGGGGTGGAGGAACTTGACTGACCTTGTCCTGACCTCAAACCGATAGAACACCTTTGGAATGAATTAGAGAGGAGACTGCGAGCCAGGCCTTCTCGCCCAACATCAGTGCCTGACCTCACAAAATGTGCTTCTGGAAGAATGCTCAAACATTCCCATAGACACACTCCTAAACCTTGTGGACGGCCTTCCCAGAAGAGTTACATAGTTACATAGTTAGTAAGGTTGAATAAAGACACCAGTCCATCCAGTTCAACCTGAGTGAGTGTGGGTCTACAACCCTGACCCTTGTCCCTAACCCTGTACATCGCACACTCACATCAGTCCCTACCCTCAATCCAAGTTCCCCATTCATATACTAGGGCCAATTTTGGACAGAAGCCAATTAACCTACCAGCATGTCTTTGGACATGAAGCTGTTATAGCTGCAAAGGGTGGGCCAACTCAATATTGAACCCTACGGACTAAGATTGGGATGCCATTAAAGTTCATGTGGGTGTAAAGGCAAGCGTCCCAATACTTTTGGTAATATAGTGTATTATATCTTGTGCTAAGTGTCCATTCACTACACATGTGATCTGTTTTAATTAGATTGTCCTTTTTTCCTGAGGTATGAATAGTCCTCTCCAATAGCGCAAAATCACCCTCTGGTGCATTAGGATATTGCTTATGTATTCACTGTGTTTGCCCACCACCAGTGCAATACTGCTCTCACCTTCTTAATTGGACCCAATATTTATTAGATCAACAAACATTTTTTTCCCTTTAAACATAGGGTTTCTGTATTCCTCTGGATGCTTTCTATACCATCACTGGAAATTCTGGAAAGTCAATCCCAATGCCATCCTGGGTCATCCCAATGAATGCTCGCATATTTTACCCAAAAGAGAATAGTGCTCACTGTATATCAAGCTTTATTTTTGGTTAAAAGTATTCCACCCACATTCTGTGTAAAACAAAACATAGCCTGTGTGTATCTTTAAAGAAGCAGCCTCTATACCTCTCACAAAATGGCGCTCTGCACACTCTGCGGCGTGACGTCACCGGTTCCTCCTTCCTACACCTTACTTCACCGTATCTAATGACTTCACAAAATGCCTTCTCTCTGTTGTGGTCGGTTCACACCACTACGTTGCAGTGATGTGTGCTGAGAAATGCAGTACTTTTTTCCCAGTGCGGGTCACCACACACTGGCTGATTGTGACATTTCATAGAATCCTAAGTGTCACACAAGTTAGTTAAAAAAAAAAAAAAAAAGAAGTGAACAGTGAGATGTGAATCTCCACCGAAGAGTAGAAGGTATTTAGCTACAGAAGTTTGAACTGCAAATGTGTTCTGGCCTAGTGGGGAAAGCACCAAGGTCACTGGGGTAACTAGTATTTGCCAGCATAGGTGACCATGAGCAGCTGGTGCATTTTTTATGACAGATTTTCCAAAAGCATCCAAGTCAACAATATGTTTAAAGAGCAGGCATCAAAAGATGGAGGGCATCATCTAAAACCTCAAATTTGTTTTGGCTCCTGGGAAGCCCCTGATCCTGAGAAAACTGTCCACATATCGTAAGATTAACTTCTTAATCTTACCAAGCCTCACCACCACTAATGCTAAGCCCTGATCCTGTTGGAGCAAAGCTGTATACCTGTTGGATCCTAGTCCAACCCATACAGAAGCAAAGTCCTACCCCACTGGAACTAAGCCCCACCACCATTGGCACTAAGCCCTGCCCCACCTGGGAAAAGCCCTATACCTGTTTGTTCCAGTAGAGGTTGGACTTGGCTCCAAGTCCAACCCCACTGGACCACCACCAGTGGCACCAAGCCCCGCCCCTCCGGGCAAAGCCCTATACATGTTGGAGCAAAGTCCAACCCCACTGGACCACAACCTGTCACTAAGCTCTGCTCCAGTAGAGGTTGAACTTGGCTCCAACAGGTATAGGGCTTTGCCCATGTGTCAGGGCTTAGTTTCTAAGGAGTTGGACTTTGCTGCAGTAGAGGTTGGACTTGGCTCCAACAGGTATAGAACTTTGCTTTGCCCAGGTTGGACAGGGCTCAGTGCCAGTGGTGGTGAGGCTTGACTCCAACAGGTAAAGTCCAACCCCTTCCGAACTAAGTCCAACCTCTACTGGAGCAAAGTCCAACCTCTTCGGAACTAAGCCCCACCACCGCTGGCACTAAGCCCTGTCCAACCCGGGCAAAGCAAAGTTCCATACCTGTTGGAGCCAAGTCCAACCCCAATTGAACTAAATCCCATCACAGCTGGGGCTATGCCCTGCTCCCACTACAGTTAATCCCTACATGCACTAGAGTCAAGTCCAATCACTACTGGAGCCAAGTTCAAACTCACTGGAACAAAGCCCCACCACCACTGGCATCAAGACCTGCCTTGGCTGGAGACAAATGCTATTCCCATTGGAGCCAAGTCCAACTTCTACCAGAGCCAAACCCCCCTTTAATTAAGCCCCACATTCACCAAAGCAAAGCCCCACCACCAATGAACAATATCCTAATAACTGTTAGTTGCAGACATGATAGGTTCACTGTAAGGCTTTTGCCATATGAACAGTTAAGGCTATATATATATTAAACATGTTTCTTTTGCTGCTGTGAAAGCTTTTCATCAGCCGTATGTTTTATTGTGTGCGTCCACACTTCACCTCTCCGTACAGATCAGCGGGGGGGATTTTAAGCTCTGAGAAAATTGCTTTCTCTGGGTGAAAATAGCCTCTGAATTTAGCCAGTAAAAAGGGATGTTTTTACAGCAGAAACACGACGAGCACCAGGGTTGTTTATTTCAGACATAAAAAAGGAGCGAAAGAACACGGGGATTATTCTTGGGTAATAAAGATCCTAAATTGTTCTCTAATTTCTGGGGAAAAAAACGTGAGAATTTTGCTGACAGTACACAGCCTGCTCGTGGTTCTACAGCCACTCACGTATGGCACGCTCAGTCTTCAGTTCTGTCAACATTTTTCTATAAAGATTCTTTGTTCTGTGCTTGTGAAACCTCCACATACGTGACTTGTCTCTTTGTGACACATGGAGAATAGATTAAAGCTGATCTCCCGGCAATAAAAAAAAAAAAATCTTGGATGTGTGACAAGTGAGCATGTCTCTATTAACTTGTTTTTTGTTTTATACTGTTCCTGTGGTCCAAAACTTCAGAAATAGTGGCCTTATTTCTGCTAGAGGGGCCCCATTTCCTGGGATTTCTATGTGCAGGGTGACCAGTCTTTTCACCGCCTCGTAATTCTTCTGGGCAACCGGAAGCCATCATGCAGGGGGCAGAGACCAGGAGTGGGTGGGGTAGCTGGGTTTGCTTCTCCATGTCCAGTGCCAATGGGCACTTCAAAATTTCCCTGGTCAATCAGCAAATCTTCTCCCTAGCACGCTCTTTGCAAAGCAGATGATTGCCTTGCCGGGGAGAGCTGCCTATCAACCCTCATAGGCAGCTCTCCCTGGCAAGGCAAAGTGTGGTCCCCTTTCTGTTGTAGCCCACTGTTGCCGGCCTAGGTTGCTGCAGCAATGACAAGGGAGTTCTCTACTCCCCTGTGTAGACTCTGATAACGATCTCATTAACAAAACCCCTCCTACAGCCTGCATGTGCTTATACCCTTCACAGGTTGTTCAACCCCACCCACAGGCCTTTCATCTCCCCCTACAGGCTCACAACAACCCAAACTCTTGTAGCACCGCTCAATGTGCCTAAAGTTGATTGTAAGGCTGGGTTCACACTATCTTCGCATGCGGCTCACAGCAGGAGTCCGGTGCATCCTCGTTTTCAGCCTATGGTTGCCACCTCATCCCTTTAAACCCGAACACAGATGAATTACACGGGTTCTGTAGCTGATTAAGGTGGTAATTAAACTCACTTGGTGCCTTATCTATCATTTAATTAGTCCCAGAACCTGTGTAATTCAAAGGTGTTTGGGTTTAAAGGGATGGAGGTGGCAACTCTATTTCAGCCCGAATTTGGACCTGAAAAGGACCGAAAGACGCACAGGGCTCCTGTACAAATTCGCTCCGGAGCCGCAGCCAAGATATGTGAACCGGCTCCATAGAGAGCCAGTCAAAATCTCCTGCTATTGCGAATTGGATGCTGGGAACCCGCATCCAATTTGCAATAGTGTGAACCCAGCCTTAAGGGTGAAAGTTTTTTTACCTTCATGTATTCTATGCATGAAGGTAAAAAAAAAACCTTCTGTGTGCAGCTTCCCCCACAGCCCCCCTAATATCTACCTCTCAATCCAGCGACATGCACAGGAGCCTCAGCTGTCCCAGGTCTCTCTCTCTCCTCATTGGCTGTGACTGACAGCAGTGGGAGTCCATGGGGGCAGGGTGGGCCAGGGCACTATGTGTCTTATGGACACACAGAGCGGGGTTCGGAAGCGAGCACGCACCAGTGCCCCTATAGCAGGGGTCTCAAACCAGCGGCCCTCCAGCTGTTGCAGAACTACAAGTCCCATCATGCCTCTGCCTATGTAAGTCATGCTTGTAACTGTCAGCCTTGCTATGCCTCATGGGAACTGTAGTTCTGCAACAGCTGGAGGGCCGCCAGTTTGAGATCCCTGATCTATAGCAAGCAGCTTGCTATTGGATGCACTAGTCAAGGGGGCAGGGGCCAGGAGTGCCGGCGGGGGACTAGAGAAGACTAAGATCAGGGCTGATCTGTGCAAAAACCATTACACAGAACAGGCAAGTATGACATGTTTGTTCTTAAATATTCGTTTTTTTTTTAAATATCATTTTAACATTACCACTCTGGCGATCCACAAGTGAGAAGGTGCAGGGCATCCAAAGAAGCGTATCCAGGGAGCACTCCAACAATGCTGTAGAAAGACGCCACACCCCTACGGCTCGCCAAGTGACAGGATGTAAAAACAGCCACCCAAGCCACGTCCTCTG
Source organism: Lithobates septentrionalis (assembly GCA_037952835.1). NCBI lineage: Eukaryota > Metazoa > Chordata > Amphibia > Anura > Ranidae > Lithobates > Lithobates septentrionalis. The sequence continues at coordinate 66,120 of JBBDGP010003455.1, read as the reverse complement.
ACATGCCTCCCCCCCCCTCTCTTCGGAGCTTAGTCATAGAGGTAAGGTCCTCCCACAGGCTGACACTAAAAGGAACTCATTTAGAGTCCAACAATGGCATCAAAGAGCAGAAAAATAAAAATGTCGGAGAAAAAAAGGCATGCAAGTTTAAAAAAACACTACATTTTCCAACCCTACAGAAAACATATTTTTCTTTTTTTTTTAACTTTGCATGGATATCGGCTTCAAAAATCAATTTCTGTACACACACAAAAGAAGAAAATCATTTTAATGGTGTGTAAGCTATATTGAATGCAAAAGCGGCCATATGGGAACATTCTTGGAGAGGAGGGAAAACAATTTCTTCTCCTCACCCCGCTGATGTTGCTTTGACCCTGGACTAAAACTGCTGATTGCAGCCACCAACATTGCAATCAATGACTGCATTTATAAGGCCGGATTCACATTTTATTTTTTTCTGGTAGCACACGTATACATGTGCTTCTTTTTTTTTTTTTTTCGGAATGCCACCCAAATGCACTAAAGCAAAATAAAATGGGGAAAATAATAATTTGATCCCCTGCAGATTTTGTAAGTTTGCTCACTGATAAAGAAATTAAGGGTCTATAACTTTTATCATAGATATATTTTAAATGAAAGAGACAAAATATCAACCAAAAATCCAGAAAAAAAAAACAAAAAAAAAAAAAAAAACACATTTTACTCACTAAACTGCAACTTAATTTATAACATTTGTATCATAAGTATTTGATCCCCAAGCAAAACACGACTTAGTACTTGGTGGAGAAACCCTTGTTGGTAAGCACAGAGGTCAGACGTTTCTTGTAGTTGGTGACCAGGTTTAAACACATCTCAGGAGGGATTTTGGTCCACTCTTCTTTACAGAGCTTCTCTAAATCCTTAAGGTTTCTTGGCTGTCGTTTGGCAACTCAAAGTTTCAGCTTCCTCCTTAAATTTTCTATAGGATTAAGGTCTTGGAGACTGGCTAGGCCACTCCATGAGCTTAATGTTCTTCTTCTTGAGCCACTCCTTTGTTGCCCTTGTGTCATTGTCATGCTGAATGACCCATCTTCAGTGTTCTGGCTGAGGGAAGAAGGTTCTCATACAAGATTTTACAATACATGGCCCAGTCCATTGGCCCCTCAATGCGGCAAAGTTGGCCTGTTCCTTTAGCAGAGAAACAGCCCCAAAGCATAATGTTTTCACCTACATGCTTGACTGTAGGGATGGTGTTCTTAGGGTCATAGTGAGCATTGTTCTTCCCCAAAACACGGCAAATCGAGTTAATGCCAAACAGCTCAATTTTGGTCTCATCTGATCACAGCACTTTCTCCCAATACTTCTCTGAATCAGTTAGATGTTCATTGGCAAACTTTAGATGGGCCTGTACATGTGTCTTCTTGAGGAGGGGGACCTTGCGGGTTGCTGCAGGGTTTCAATCCATGGAGGCGTATTGTGTTACCAATGGTTTGTTTGGTGACTGTGATCCCAACTGCCTTGAGATCATTCACAAGCTCCTCCCGTGTAGTTCTGTGGCTGATCCCTCACTTTTCACGATCATCGTTACCCCATGAGGCGAAATGTTGCATGGAGCTTTAAACCGAGGGCGATTGATGGTTACTTTGTATTTCTTCCATTTGCGAATAATCACTCCAACAGTTGTCTCCTTCTCACAAAGCTTCTTGGTGATGGTCTTGTAGCCCATTCCAGCCTTGTGGAGGTCTACAGTCTTGTCCCTGATGTCTTTTGACAGCGCTTTGGTCTTGCCCATGATGGTGAGGTTTGAATGGAAGAAAGAGATTCTGTGGACAGGTGTCTTTTATACACATAACGAGTTGTCGTTAGGAGAACCTTCTTACATTGACAGGACTAATCTGTGTACCACATACTGTAGCCAGTCTGTGGGAACCAGAATTTCTGTTGGTTGGTAGGGGATCAAATACTTATTTTACTCACTGAACTGCAACTCAATTTAGAACATTTGTATCATTTTTTTCTGGATTTTTAGTTGATATTCTATCTCTATCTCTCATTTAAAATACACCTATGCTAACAATTATAGACCCTTCATTTCTTTGTAAGTGGGCAAACTTACAAAATCTGCAGGGGATTGAATAATTATTTTCCCCACTGTACCTGCATTGTAGCACGCTGATATGCGCACAGCTATGTTAGGCAGATTAGGGTACACTGAAAGCCCACTTATTGTGTTAAGGCACCCCATTCAAAATGTTTGTCCCTCTCCACCCCTTGACAGTAATGAACACATGGTCTCTGATTTTTCATGACAGCAACACTGCTTTGGTGATCGCCGCCATTTGAATACAAGCACGTGACAATCTTGAACCCATGAGGTTGGCACCCAGTAATTTTCTTTCAGGGACACTGGCTGTTGAGCACATTCTGGTCCAACAAATAATATATTAAGGTGTGCACATTCCAAAGGACTATCTAAGTTCCCACTGAGCACTTATGTGGGCACACGTTCACCCTCACCGGAGCACGCACATACAAACTAAAAATGAGACACCGTAGAACTATGCCATTGTATGGGGGCAGAGGGTGAGTTAGGGGAAAGGTTTCTGCTGGTTAGTCACTCGGGGGTTAAAGCTGTGTGCAGGGTACTCATTCTATAGTCAGCCCATCCATCATATAAAGGACTGCGTGATAGAAGACTTCATCACAGCGTGACTGTGGGACAGCCCCAGGGAGCCCATGACATTCAGGGAAACTACAGAAGAGCTTGTACTGGCACTGAAGCCGGTCCTGGGAACAGGCCGTACGTGGGCTGGGAGCTGGAGGGGGAGAAGAGTGTGCTGAGTACAATTACTGTCTACTCTACTCTGCAATATGAAGAAAGAGAGGGAGAGAGAAAGAGAGAGAGCAGAGAAAAACTAACCGTTTACCAGTCATTGCAGAGAGACTACAAACTGGCCCCCTACCTGGAGGGAAGGAAGGAAGGAAGGAAGGAAGGAAGGAAGGAAGGAAGGAAGGAAGGAAGGAAGGAAGGAAGGAAGGAAGGAAGGAAGGAAGGAAGGAAGAAGAAAGAAAGAAAGAAAGAAAGAAAGAAAGAAAGAAAGAAAGAAAGAAAGAAAGAGAGAGAGAGAGAGCGCGCGAGAGAAAGAAGGAAGGAAAGAGAAAGAAAAAGGACAGGGAGAGAAAAAGAAAGAAAGAGACTCTGGCTGTATATCTGCACACTGAGATTTGAGGTCATCAGAAACTAAGAATTTTCTAAGCAGAGCATTCAGGAGGAGTATATAATGAAGAATGGTGTGAATGTTGGGCGCGCTCAGTGGGTGGTCTGTATCCACAGAGTTACTTAGATGGAGAATTCTCCTGCTTGATTTTTAAGTATCACAAACATCTGGTCTCTGTGGGCCGTGATGGCCGCAGCGGTGGTGAGGACCTGGATTGGACAGAGTGAGGACAAGTATACATCATCATATCCAATCACCAACTCACCTCAGCGGAGGAATACCCTGAAGATGAATATCTGGACATATCAAAGTCATCGTCACTGAGAGAGAGAATGGAAAGAGAACAATTCATTATTGGGATGAAATTCACAGGAGGGAGAGGAGAGGGAGGTGGGAGAAGGAGAGAAGACGGATAGGGAGAGGAGAGGGTAGGGTGGAGGGAGAGGAGGTTGAGGAGGAGGGAGAGGAGGAGTGAGAGGGAGAGGAGGAGTGAGAGGGAGAGGAGGAGTGAGAGGGAGATGAGGAGTGAGAGGGAGATGAGGAGTGAGAGGGAGATGAGGAGTGAGAGGGAGATGAGGAGTGAGAGGGAGATGAGGAGTGAGAGGGAGATGAGGAGTGAGAGGGAGATGAGGAGAGGGAGAGGGTGGAGGGAGAGGGGGAGAGAGGGGTGGAGGGAGAGGGGGAGAGAGGGGAGAGGGGGAGAGAGAGGAGAGGGGGAGAGAGAGGAGAGGGGGAGAGAGAGGAGAGGGGGAGAGAGAGGAGAGGGGGAGAGAGAGGAGAGGGGGAGAGGGGGGAGAGAGAGGAGAGGGGGAGAGAGAGGAGAGGGGGAGAGAGAGGAGAGGGGGAGAGAGAGGAGAGGGGGAGAGAGAGGAGAGGGGGAGGGAGAGGGGAGGGGGAGGGGGAGGGAGAGGGAGAGGAGAGGGGTGAGAGAGGAGAGGGAAGAGAGAGGAGAGGGTGGGGTGGAGGAACAGGGAGAGGAGAGGGACAGGGAGAGGAGAGGGAGAGGAGAGAGGGAGAGGACGGAAAGGGAGAGGAGAGGGGGAGGGAAAGGGAAGGGAGAGGAGAGAAGACGGAAAGGGAGAGGAGAGGGAGAGAAGACGGAAAAGGGAGAGGAGAGGGAGAGAGACGGAAAGGGAGAGGAGAGGGGGAGGGAGAGGGAGAAGAGAGGGGGAGAGGAGAGGGGGGGGAGAGGAGAGGGGGAGGGAGAGGAGAGGGGGAGGGAGAGGAGAGGAGTGAGAGAGGAGAGGGAGAGGGAAGGGAGAGGAGAGGGTGGGGTGGAGGAACAGGGAGAGGAGAGGAACAGGGAGAGGAGAGGGAGAGGAGAGGGTGGGGTGAAGGAACAGGGAGAGGAGAGGGACAGGGAGAGGAGAGGGAGAGGAGAGAGGGAGGGGGAGAGGAGAGAGGGAGGGGGAGAGGAGGGAGGAGAGGAGAGGGAGAGAAGACAGAAAAGGGAGAGGAGAGGGGGGAGGGAGAGGGAAGGGAGAGGAGAGGGTAGGGTAGAGGGAGAAGGAGAGGAGGGAGAGGAGGGAGAGGGAGAGGAGGAGAGAGGAGAGGGAGAGGAAAGGGTGGAGGGAGAGAGAGAGAAGACGGAAATGGAGAGGGTAGGGTGGAGGGAGAGGAGAGGGAGGAGGGAGAGGGAGGATGGAGAGAAGACATAAAGGGAGAGGAGAGGGTAGAGGGAAAAGGAGAGGGAGGGGAGGGGGGAGGAGAGGGTGGAGGGAAATGAAAGGGTGGAGGGAGAGAGAGAGAGAAGACGGAAAGGGAGAGGAGAGAGTGGGGTGGAGGGACAGGGAGAAGAGAGGGGAGAGGGAAAGAAAATGGAAAGGGAGAGGAGAGGATAGAGTAGAGGGAGAAGGAGAGGGAGGAGGAGAGGGTGCAGGGAGAGGGAGGAGGGAAAGGAGAGGGAGGGGGAGAGGAGAGGGGGAGGGAGAGGGAGAGAAGACGGAAAGGGAGTGGAGTGGGTAGGGTGGAGGGAGAGGAGAGGGGGGAGGGAAAAGGATAGGACATCATAGAGGAGGAGAACTTTCTTTGCAATAGATAGATAAACAATAGAGTCAGACAAACAGAGAGGTAGATGGAGTTAGATAGAAAGGGAGAGAACGAGGGATATACACAGCTAGAGACAGACAGAGAAATAGATGGACAGACAATGTGTTTGATGGGCAGAGAGAAAGAACGCGTCTGTGTGTGTGTGATGGATGGAGAAAGACAGACAGATACATGGACAGAGTTCTAATGTGGCTCAACTGCTCCCCTCCCCCTCCCCCCAAAGCCACAATGGCGGTCAGAAGGGGTTGTACACATGCTACAGGAATGGCAAAAATGATATTCCAAGTCCAGGCAGTGCCGCCAGATGTGACCCATTCACTTGAATAGGCCTGTAATGTAGACAGTGGTGGTGTGGACTTTTCAGGGTTAAACTAGGGGGTGAGGAGGTGACAAATCTCATCCCAGCCACCTGCTCCACCATGGACCGTATTTCTGGGGGGATGGAAAGGCCTGTGAAAATGTGAAGGAGCCCAATGAGAAAGAGATAGATAGATAGATACCTGTCTGTGTCCAGAGCTACGAGGGGCTTTTCATCCGGACTCTGGTCGAGGGAAGAATAACCTTTGTTTGGGACGACCAGCCTGGAAAGAGAGGACAATATATTGATCTAGTTCTAGAGATGGAGAGGACATGATGTTGACAATTCATTCTCTGCAGAGGCCATAAAGGAGGAGACGGTTTCCGGTTGTAAATTTTATACACCATAAAAAAGAGGGTAAAATTGAGAGAGAGTGACGCTGTAACAAATAAATGTGGAAATTTGGAAAGCATTGAGCAGATTAGTAGAGGCTAATGGAGGCCATTTAGTAGAGGAAGACATTCTCTGAAATGAGGCCAACTTCCCGTCTGGTTGTCTTTCCGATCAGATTACAAATTTCCAGTTTGTTCCTTAATGTAGCCTAGAAGATCGGCTTCCAAAGATCACCAGGCTGTACAGTAACCAGACACACAATGTCAGATCTCCATCTCTGTACAAACGTTGTACATATTCAGCTGTGAACATTATTGGTAGCTGGAACAAACTATGGAAGACTTTTGTTCTGAGTTCCCCGACATTGGAAATGATTTACTAAAACTGGGAAGTGCGCAAGTCTGGTGCAGCTCTGCATACAAACCAATCAGCTTCCAGATTTCCTTGCCAAAGCTGAACAAACTGAAGTAAGAAGTTGATTGGCTACTATCCACAGACTCTGAGTGTTCCGGTATTAGTAAATCTTCCACAATGTAGTAATAAAAAACACACACACATTATTATATATATATATATATATATACACATACACACACACATATATATATATATATGCATACAGTGAGGGGAAAAAGTATTTGATCCCCTGCTGATATTGTACGTTTGCCCACTGACAAAGGAATGATCAGTCTATACATTTTAATGGTCAGATTATTATAACAGTGAGAGACAGAACAACAACATAAAATATAAAAAATATCCTGAAAAACGCATTTCAAAAAAGTTATAAATTGATTTGCATTTTTTTTTTAAATCTTTATTTAAGGTATGCAGGTTAAACAAAATGGCATTATATCACACATGTCAAACCAATAACATTGAATTAAAAAGGCAACAAGAGAAACCCATCAAAAACGACTACATACATTAGTGACATGACATTGATTTGCATTTTATTGAGTGAAATAAGTATTTGATCCCCTATTATCAATCAGCTAAATTTCTGGCTCCCAGGTGTCTTCTATACAGGTAACGAGCTGAGATTAGGAGCACTCTCTTAAAGGGAGTGCTCTTGATCTCAGCTTGTTACCTGTATCAAAGACACCTGTCTACAGAAGCAATTAATCAGATTCCAATCTCTCCACCATGGCCAGGACCAAAGAGCTGTCCAAGGATGTCAGGGACAAGAATGTAGACCTACACAAGGCTGGAATTGGCTACAAGACCATCGCCAAGCAGCTTGGTGAGAGGGTGACAACAGTTGGTGCGATTATTCGCAAATGGAAGGAACACAAAATAACTGTCAATCTCCCTTGGTCTGGGGCTCCATGCAAGATTAAAATGCTCAAGAGAACAGTAAGGAATCAGCCCAGAACTACACGGCAGAATCTTGTCAATAATCTCAAGGCAGCTGGGACCATAGTCACCAAGAAAACAATTGATAACCCACTACGCTGTGAAGGACTGAAATCCTTCAACGCCTACAAGGTCCCCCTGATCAAGGAAGCACATGTACAGGTCCGTCTGAAGTTTGCTAATGAATATCTGAATGATTCAGAGGAGAACTGGGTGAAAGTGTTGTGGTCAGATGAGACCAAAAATCGAGCTCTTTGGCATCAACTCAACTTGCCGAGTATGGAGGAGAATGCTGCCTATGACCCCAAGAACACCATCCCCACCATCAAACATGGAGGTGGAAACATTATACTTTGGGGGTGTTTTTCTGCTAAGGGGACAGGACAACTTCACTGCATCAAAGGGACGATGGACGGGGCCCCATGTACCATCAAATCTTGAGGGGGAGAACCTCCTTTCCTCAGGGAAGGGCATTAAAAATGGGCCGTGGATGGGTATTCCAGCATGACAATGACCCAAAACACATGGCCAAGACAACAAAGGAGTGGCTCAAGAAGAAGCACATTAAGGTCCTGGAGTGGCCTAGCCAGTCTCCAGACCTTAATCCCATAGAAAATATGTGGAGGAAGCTGAAGGTTCGAGTTACCAAACGTCAGCCTCAAAACCTTAATGACTTGGAGAGAATCTGCAAAGAGGAGTGGGTTTAAATGCCTCCTGAGATGTGTGCAAACCTGGTGGCCAACTACAAGAAACGTCTGACCTCTGTGATTGCCAACAAGGGTTTTGCCACCAAGTACTAAGTCATGTTTTTTTGCGAAGGGGTCAAATACTTTTTTCACTCATTACCACTTCAGCCCCGGAAGGATTTGCCCTCTTCCTGACCAGGCCATTTTTTGCGATATGGCACTGCGTCACTTTAACTGACAATTGCGCGGTCGTGCGATGTTGTACCCAAACAAAATTTATGTCTTTTTTTCCCCACAAATAGAGCTTTCTTTTGGTGGTATTTGATCACCTCTGTGGTTTTTATTTTTTGCGCTATAAACAAAAAAAAGAGCGACAATTTTGAAAAACACAATATTTTGTACTTTTTCCTATAATAAATATCCCCAAATTTAAAAAAAAAAAAATGTCCTCAGTTTAGGCCGATATATATTCTTCTACATATTTTTGGTAAAAAAAAAAAAAAAAAAAAAATCGCAATAAGCGAATATTGATTGGTTTACGCAAAAGTTATCAGGTCTACAAAATAGGGGATAGATTTATAGCATTTTTATTATTATGGTCGGGAAGGGGTTAAAATGCAAATCAATTTATAACTTATTTGAAATGCGTTTTTCTGGATATTTTTGTTGTTATTCTGTCTCTCTCACGGTTAAAATAAATCGACCATTAAAATTATAGACTGATCATTTCTGTGTCAGTGGGAAAACGTACAAAATCAGCAGAGGATCAAATACTCCCTCACTGTATATATACACACACAGACAAGGTCTTCAGAAAGTTTCCACACATTTATATATACACTGCTCAAAAAAAATGAAAGGAACACTTTGAAAACACACCAGATCTCAATGGGGAAAAATCTCATGCTGGATATCTATACTGGTATGGACTGGGTAATGTGTTAGGATCCATACTGGTATGGACTGGGTAACGTGTTAGGATCCATACTGGTATGGACTGGGTAAAATGTTGGGATCTATACTGGTATGGACTGGGTAATGTGTTGGGATCCATACTGGTATGGACTGGGTAATGTGTTGGGATCCATACTGGTATGGACTGGGTAATGTGTTGGGATCCATACTGGTATGGACTGGGTAATGTGTTGGGATCCATACTGGTATGGACTGGGTAATGTGTTGGGATCCATACTGGTATGGACTGGGTAATGTGTTGGGATCCATACTGGTATGGACTGGGTAATGTGTTGGGATCTATACTGGTATGTACTAGGTAATGTGTTGGGATCTATACTGGTATGGACTGGGTAATGTGTTGGGATCTATACTGGTATGGACTGGGTAATGTGTTGGGATCTATACTGGTATGGACTGGGTAATGTGTTGGGATCCATACTGGTATGGACTGGGTAATGTGTTGGGATCCATACTGGTATGGACTGGGTAATGTGTTGGGATCCATACTGGTATGGACTGGGTAATGTGTTGGGATCCATACTGGTATGGACTGGGTAATGTGTTGGGATCCATACTGGTATGGACTGGGTAATGTGTTGGGATCCATACTGGTATGGACTGGGTAATGTGTTGGGATCTATACTGGTATGGACTGGGTAATGTGTTGGGATCTATACTGGTATGTACTAGGTAATGTGTTGGGATCTATACTGGTATGGACTGGGTAATGTGTTGGGATCTATACTGGTATGGACTGGGTAATGTGTTGGGATCTATACTGGTATGGACTGGGTAATGTGTTGGGATCTATACTGGTATGGACTGGGTAATGTGTTGGGATCTATACTGGTATGGACTGGGTAATGTGTTGGGATCTATACTGGTATGTACTAGGTAATGTGTTGGGATCTATACTGGTATGGACTGGGTAATGTGTTGGGATCTATACTGGTATGGACTGGGTAATGTGTTGGGATCTATACTGGTATGGACTGGGTAATGTGTTGGGATCTATACTGGTATGGACTGGGTAATGTGTTGGGATCTATACTGGTATGGACTGGGTAATGTGTTGGGATCTATACTGGTATGGACTGGGTAATGTGTTGGGATCTATACTGGTATGGACGGGGTAATGTGTTAGGAATGAAAGAATGCCACATCGTTTGATGGAAATTAAAATGATCGCCCTACAGAGGGCTGAATTCAAAGACACCCCGAAAAATAAAGTGAAAAAATGATGCAGCAGGCTCGTCCATTTTGATGAAATTTCATTGCAGCAACTCAGAATGGCCCTCAGTAGTTTGTATGTTCCCCATATGATTGTATGCATGCCTGACAACATCGGGGCATTTCCTAATGAGATGACGGATGGTGTCCTGGGGTATTTCCTCCCAGATCTGGACCAGGGCATCTCTGAGCTCCTGAACAGACTGAGGTGCAACCTGGCGGTGTATCAGATGGACCGAAACATAATGTCCCTGAGATGTTCTATTGGTAGGTCAGGCGAGTGTGGGGGCCATTCAATGGTATCAATTCCTTCATCCTCCAGGAACTGGTTGCATATTCTGGCCACATGAGGCCGGGCATTGATGTGCACCAGGAGGAACCCAGGACCCACTGCACCAGTGTAGGGTCTGACAATAGGTCCAAGGATTTCATCCTGATACCTAATGGCAGTCAGGGTGCCATTGTCTGGCCTGTAGAGGTCTGTGTATCCCTCTATGGATATGCCTCCCCAGACCATCACTGACCCACCAACCAAATGGTCATGCTAAATGATGTTACAGGCAGCATAATGTTCTCTGCAGCTTCTCCAAACCCTTTCACGTCTGTCACATGTGCTCAGGGTGAACCTGCTCTCATCTGTGAAAATCACAGGGTGTCAGTGGTGGACCTGCCAATTCTGGTGTTCAATGGCTAATGCCAATCAAGCTCCATGGTGCCGGGCAATGAGCACAGGGCCCACAAGAGAACATCGGGCCCTCGGGCCACCCTCATGAAATCTGTTTCTGATTGTTTGCTCAGAGACATTCACACCAGTGGCCTGCTGGAGGTCATTTTGTAGGGCTCTGGCAGTGCTCATCCTATTCCTCCTTGTACATAGGAGCAGATACCGGTCCTGCTGATGGGTTAAGGACTTTCTTTGGCCCTGTCCAGCTTTTCTAGAGTTAACTGTCTGTCTCCTGGAATCTCCTCCATACTCTTGAGACTGTGCTGGGAAACACAGCAAACCTTCTGGTAATGGTACGTATTGATGTGCCATCCTGGAGGAGTTGGACTGCCTGTGCAACCTCTATAGGGTCCAGGTATCACCTCATGTTACCAGTAGTGACACTGACCCCAGCCAAATGCAAAACTAGTGAAAAACAGTCAGAAAAGAGGAGTAGGGGAAAAAAAATGTCAGTGGCCTCCAGACCTGTAAAACCATTCCTGTTTTGGAGGTCGTCTCATTGTTGCCCATCTAGTGCACCGGTTGTTAATTTCATTAACACCAAAACAGCTGAAACTGATTAACAATCCCCTCTGCTACTTACCTGACCAGATCAATATTCCAGGAGTTTACTTTACTTGATGCTTTACTCTGATTAAAAAGTGTTTCTTTCATTTTTTTTAAACAGTGTATAAAAAACTTAGTTAAAAATAATTGCAGAGACTTTTTGAAGAACCCTTGTGTATGTATTATATATATATATATATATATATATATATATATATATATATAAAAATAAATAACCAAAACCAAAAATAGGGTGGGTTACTTCCTCTGTCCCTCTATTTTTCTGGAGTTCAGCGTCACGGTGGGCTCCTAATCCTCCACTAATATTCAATAGAAAAAGACGGGACACGTTCTCCAATGCAAAAATATTTTTATCTGATTGCTCTTCAAAACATGACAATATAATGCTGCTATTGTACACTTACAAGCATACCATGCTCTTCATCAGGCTTTGTGCAACATTCTTCTAGAAGCACATTTGTGAGGTCAGGCACCGATGTTGGACGAGAAGGCCTGGCTCGCAGTCTCCGCTCTAATTCATCTATATTTTCTAATCTATTTATGTGTGGTTGTTGCCTACAGAGTCCCAACGAAGGGGGTTTTTCTTTTTGAATACAATAGGGATGTGGCAACAACACACTAGTCTGACGCAGTGAAATACCTTCGTTGCTAATTCATCCCAAAGGTGTTCTATCAGCTTGAGGTCAGGACTCTGTGCAGGCCAGTCAAGTTCCTCCACCCCAAACTCGCTCATCCATGTCTTTATGGACCTTGCTTTGTACACTGGTGCGCAGTCATGTTGGAACAGGAAGGGGCCATCCCCAAACTGTTCCCACAAAGTTGGGAGCATGAAATTGTCCAAAATGTCTTGGTATGCTGATGCCTTAAGAGTTCCCTTCACTGGAACTAAGGGGCCAAACCCAACCCCTGAAAATCAACCCCACACCATAATCCCCCCTCCACCAAATGATTAGGACCAGTGCACAAAGCAAGGTCCATAAAAACATGGATGAGCGAGTTTGGGGTGGAGGAACTTGACTGGCCTGCACAAAGTCCTGACCTCAACTCTATAGAACATCTTTGGAACGAATTAGAGCGGAGACTGCGAGCCAGGCCTTCTCATCCAACCTCAGTGCCTGACCTCACAAATGCGCTTCTAGAAGAATGGTCAAACATTCCCATAGACATACTCCTAAACCTTGTGGACGGCCTTCCCAGAAGAGTTGAAGCTGGGTGGACTTACCTTGTTCTGGCCATGACGTTGTTCTTTTTGGGCTGCTGGTTCACTGGGCTTCCTACGTTCCCATTTTTCAGGGACCCTTTCCGGGCCATCTCCCGTTGCTTTTCTGTGGACGAGAAGAGAAAGAGAAGATCGTGAAACACAATGAATGACACCACAAATGAAATAGGATGCTACAGAACCTGCTCTGGTCTTGCCAATATTAGGACCCTAGACCAGTGCAGTATGAGGGTGCAGACACTGGTCTAGCTGTGGGGAGGAGCGGGAGGTAATCGAGTTTCCAGCTTTTCCTCCTTTTCACCTGTCCTACACCCACCTGAACATAAAAAAAGAGACTGGGAACCATCAGTGCTGGGGATGGTCATCGGGGGTCACAGTGCTGGGGATGGTCATCGGGGGTCACAGTGCTGGGGATGGTCATCGGTGGTAATGGTACTGGGGATGGTCAACGGTGGTCACAGTGCTGGGGACGGTCATAGTGCTGGGGACGGTCATCGGTGGTAATGGTACTGGGGATGGTCACCCGTGGTCACAGTGCTGGGGATGGTCATCGGTGGTCACAGTGCTGGGGATGGTCATAGTGCTGGGGACGGTCATCGGTGGTAATGGTATTGGGGATGGTCACAGTGCTGGGGATGGTCATCGGTGGTCACAGTGCTGGGGATGGTCATCGGTGCTAATGGTACTGGGGATGGTCAACGGTGGTCACAGTGCTGGGGATGGTCATCGGTGGTCACGGTGTTGGGGATGGTCATTCGTGGTCACAGTGCTGGGGATAATCATCCATGGTCACAGTGCTGGGGATGGTCAACCGTGGTCACAGTGCTGGGGATGGTCATCGGTGGTCACAGTGCTGGGGATGCAGATTGGGAGTGCTCTCAGTACAGAACAATGCAACTGGCTGTACTGGGAACCTGCCCTACCACCTCCTGAACATAAAAAAAATGACCTGGATCTGTAGGCAACAGTTGGGTCACAATGCTGGGACACTATGTGCATGCAGTCAGCACAGAATAGAGCTGCTGACTGTAGGCATACATGCAAATCAGAAACTTGGCCTACCCCCCTCCCCATCGTAAAAAAAGTGTTCAGGAGCTTTGACTGCTCGGTCACAATGCTGGGGATGCCAAATGGGCATGATCTCAGCAGAGAACAGCCCAACCGGCTATACATACACGTGTAATTGGAAACCCCTCCCACCCTATCATAAACAGTGTCTGGGAGCTGTCAGTGACTGCTCAGCCACAATGCTGGGGATGCCAAACAGCCACGCTCTCAGCACAGAACAGCGCCAGTGGCTGTATCCATATATGCAAATGAGAAATTCGCCCTACCCCCTCCCAATCATAAAAAGTGACCGGGAGCTGCCAGTGACTGCTCAGTCACAATGCTGGGGATGCCAAATAGGCTGAATCCATATATGCAAATGAGAAATTTGTTCTACTCCCTCCCAATCATAAAAAGTGATCGAGGGCTGTCAATGACCGCTCAGTCACAATGCTGGGGATGCCGAATGGGCATGCTCTCAGAACAGAACAGCGCCACCTGCTATACATACAGTATATGTGTAATTGGAAACCTGTCCTACCCCCTCCCAATCATAAAAAGTGACCAGGAGCTGTCAATGACCACTCAGTCGCAATGCTGGGGATGCCAAATGGGCTGAATCCATATATGCAAATGAGAAATTTGTTCTACTCCCTCCCAATCATAAAAAGTGATCGAGGGCTGTCAATGACCGCTCAGTCACAATGTTGGGGATGCCGAATGGGCATGCTCTCAGAACAGAACAGCGCCACCTGCTGTACATACAGTATATGTGTAATTGGAAACCTGTCCTACCCCCTCCCAATCATAAAAAGTGACCAGGAGCTGTCAATGACCACTCAGTCGCAATGCTGGGGATGCCAAATGGGCTGAATCCATATATATGCAAATGAGAAATTTGTCCTACTCCCTCCCAATCATAAAAAAAAGGTGTCCAGGGGCTGTCAGTGACTGCTCGGTCACAATGCTGGGGATGCGGAATGGGCACGCTCTCAGAACAGAACAGCGCCACCAGCTGTCCGTACAGTATATGTGTAACTGGAAGCCCGTCCTACCCTCTGCCAATCATAAAAAGGTGTCCAGGGGCTGTCAGTGACCGCCCAGTCACAATGCTGGGGATGCGGAACGGGCACGCTCTCAGCACAGAACAGCGCCACCAGCTGTACATACAGTATATGTGTAACTGGAAATTTGTCCTACACCCTGCCAATCAAAGAACGTGACCAGGAGCTGTCAGTGACTGCTCGGTCACATTGCTGGGGATGCAGAACGGGCACGCTGTCAGCACAGAACAGCGCCACCAGCTGTATGTATGGTATATGTGTAACTGGAAACCCAAACTACCCCCCCCCCCCAAATCATAAAATTTACCGGGATTTGTTTGCGACTGCCCAGTCACAGTGGTGGGCACGCTGAATGGGCATGCTGGCGCCGGAGGGTGTACACATATATGTAATTGGAAACCCCCCTACCCCCTCCTGGGCCAGTAGCACAGTGCTGGTGATGCCCATGGCAATTTGTACCTCTCCAAAAATTGCAGCACCCAACATTCCCACTCTACCTAAAAATGGTAAAATGGTCAGATATCGGTCATTCAGGTATTTTTTTTTTTTCTACAAAGCAGTCTGAGTCAGTCCATTTCCTCTTGGTATGGAATTAAATAGATACATTGATATATTTTAGAAGTGTCCCCTCTTTAGTGGAATCCAAACCAGACTCCAGACAGGTCACAGCTGGTGTGATCGGAATTTTGATAAATTGGAGATTACAGCCGCCTGATATCTCTTCAGCTCACATCGCCCCCCATGGCAGTGTATAGTCGCAGTGCTTCTCGTTGGCCAATCCCGCCGTTCCCTCAACACAAGGCGGAGGATGCCTACTGCAGAGAAGGGACATTCTTCTTGGGTGCTCAGGATGATGTCATGACAGGAAGTGCAGACCGCGGCAACTCGCTGAATATAGCGCACAGAAGGATATTTATAGTCACACGGAGCGGGAAGTGTCCCCGGGGTCACTCGGCTCAGGTTTCTAATCTCATCAGAAGCAGAGCAGATTTACCAGATGGGACTGATAGGATTACGAAATCAAGTCCGGACCGCGATAAAAGGAAATTCCAGTGTTTTCAAACAAAGACACATTGGTGGTGTTTGTACCTGAAAGTCATTTTTTTTTTTTTAATGCGATTTTTACATTTTAACATACTTGATGTTCCATATTGAAGGTGTTTTAAATAAAAGGTCTGTACAATCAATTGTACATCTCTGCTAAAAGACTGCTTAATCTGAATCCCTTACTAAGGGATCATGCACACAGGGTATTTGAATTTGAACATCTTTTACTTCTGGCAGGAAAAAGCAGCTTAAAAAAAAAAAAATAAAAAAAAAAAAAAGTGCTTAAAACCGCATATTGCACATTATGTGTTTAGTTGTGTCAAGTGTTTATGGATTCAATTGGGCAGAATATGAATTTATTTACGCCCAAACACTCCTCTCCTGAATGCACTGGTGATGATGGGCTTTATTCAGCAGGGAAAATCTCCTCATCTAATATGCCTGTAAATGCCTATGTATTCATGAACACATAATCTAATATACAGTATCTCACAAAAGTGAGTACACCTCTCACATTTCTGTAAATATTTTCTTCTATCTTTTCATGTGACAACACTGAAGAAATGACACTTTGCTACAATGTAAAGTAGTGAGTGTACAGCTTGTATAACAGTGTAAATTTACTGTCCCCTCAAAATAACTCAACACACAGCCATTAATGTCTAAACCGCTGGCAACAAAAGTGAGTACACCCCTAAGTGAAAATGTCCAAATTGGGCCCAATTAGCCATTTTCCCTCCCCCAGTATCATGTGACTCATTAGTATTACAAGGTCTCAGGTGTGAATGGGGAGTAGGTTTGGTAAATTTGGTGTTATCGCTCTCACTCTCTCATACTGGTCACTGGAAGTTCAACATGGCTCCTCATGGCAAAGAACTCTCTGAGGATCTGAAAAAAAGAATTGTTGCTCTACATAAAGATGGCCTAGGCTATAAGAAGATTGTAAAGACCCTGAAACTGAGCTGCAGCTTGGGGGCCAAGACCATACAACGGTTTAACAGGACACGTTCCACTCAGAACAGGCCTCGCCGTGGTCGACCAAAGAAGTTGAGTGCATGTGCTCAGCGTCATATCCAGAGGTTGTCTTTGGGAATTAGACGTATGAGTGCTGCCAGCATTGCTGTAGAGGTTGTAGGGGTGGGGGGTCAGCATGTCAGTGCTCAGACCATACGCCACACACTGCATCAAATTGGTCTGCAAGGCTGTCGTCCCAGAAGGAAGCCTCTGCTAAAGATGATGCACAAGAAAGCCTGCAAACAGTTTGCTTTAGACAAGCTGACTAAGGACATGGATTACTGGAACCATGTCCTGTGGTCTGATGAGACCAAGATACACTTATTTGGTTCAGATGGTGACAAGTGTGTGTGGCGGCAACCAGGTGAGGAGTACAAAGACAAGTGTGTCTTGCCTACAGTCAAGCATGGTGGTGGGAGTGCCATGGTCTGGGGCTGCATGAGTGCTGCCGGCACTGGGGAGCTACAGATCATTGAGGGAACCATGAATGCCAACATGTACTGTGACATACTGAAGCAGAGCATGATCCCCTCCCTTCAGAGACTGGACCGCAGGGCAGTATTCCAACATGATAACGACCCCAAATACACCCCCAAGACGACTACTGCCTTGCCAAAGAAGCTGAGGGTAAAGGTGATGGACTGACCAAGCATGTCTCCAGACCTAAACCCTATTGATCATCTGTGGGGCATCCTCAAATGGAAGGTGGAGGAGCGCAAGGTCTCTAACATCCACCAGCTCTGTGATGTTGTCATGGAGGAGGGGAAGAGGACTCCAGTGGCAACCTGTGAAGCTCTGGTGAACTCCATGCCCAAGAGGGTTAAGGCAGTGCTGGAAAATAATGGTGGCCACACAAAATATTGACACTTTGGGCCCAATTTGGACATTTTCACTTAGGGGTGTACTCACTTTTGTTGGCAGCAGTTTAGACATTAATGGCTGTGTGTTGAGTTATTTTGAGGGGACAGCAAATTTACACCGTTATACAAGCTGTACACTCACTACTTTACATTGTAGCAAAGTGTCATTTCTTCAGTGTTGTCACATGAAAAGATAGAAGAAAATATTTACAAAAATGTGAGGGGTGTACTTACTTTTGTGAGATACTGTAGTTCAGAAAAGAGATGTTGAGGTAAGGTTGAGCAATGGAATGGGCCCACATCCCAAATGATGAAGAGAATAGGAAATCATCCCCCTTAATGGGTTTTTAGTGGCCCAACTAATATAATGCTAGTACATATATGAAAAATCCAAGAAAAAGAAGTATATAAAATGTATACAAGTTTTATTATTTGACAAGAAGTTAAAAAAAGAACAGCAGTAGTGGCTGGTAAATATACAAGTCAACACAATGAATAACATAGGAAAATGCAGTTCTGATAGATCCCTGGACTACCGTGATGGGAACACCATGGCAGATATCCACGGACCACACCCAACGCATTCCAGAAATTCCTTCTTTCCTCAGGGGTGTATATATTAACAGAGCAAGGGTTGTAAAGACACATGCAACAGCCACAAAATGGTTAAAAACAGTCAGCGATGTCCATCCAAGGATCCAGGAGAAATTATAATGCTCACAATCATGGAAATGCCCCAGTGAAAACGCCCCCAGAAAAGCAGAAGCACACGGGGGAATATATACCGTGACAGGTTTGCACTCAAATTCAAAAAGATGAAAAGGTGCGGTTCACTCCATGGGACATTGCCATGCGTCCACTGGCCTGGATCCAACAGGTGGATGGGTTGAACATCATAAACAGAGGTGTGCTACAGGTATTTTTCTTTTTTAGGCCCTGTGTGCATGAGTCCAAAGTCTCCATGAATAATCTCCTGACATGGTGCAATATAGAATATACAGAAACAGTATCAGTTTTCAGAAAAAACTTTTTATCATTAAAAGGCCGATGATCAGGACCATGGACAGTGTCCACCACAGACATGAGATATGTACATATATGTCTGATAATCAGGACCATGGACAGTGTCCACCACGAACATGAGATATGTACACATATGTCTGATAATCAGGACCATGGACAGCGTCCACCAAGACTGGATAAATACATTGATGTCTGATGATCAGGACCATGGACAGTGTCCACCAAGACTGGATAAATACATTGATGTCTGATGATCAGGACCATGGACAGTGTCCACCACAGGCATGAGATATGTACACATGTCTGATAATCAGGACCATGGACAGTGTCCATCAAGACTGGATAAATACATTGATGTCTGATAATCAGGACCATGGACAGTGTCCACCAAGACTGGATAAATACATTGATGTCTGATGATCAGGACCATGGACAGTGTCCACCACAGGCATGAGATATGTACATATATGTCTGATAATCAGGACCATGGACAGTGTCCATCAAGACTGGATAAATACATTGATGTCTGATGATCAGGACCATGGACAGTGTCCACCACAGGCATGAGATATGTACATATATGTCTGATAATCAAGGCCATGGACAGTGTCCACCAAGACTGGATAAATACATTGATGTCTGATGATCAGGACCATGGACAGTGTCCACCACAGGCATGAGATATGTACATATATGTCTGATAATCAAGGCCATGGACAGTGTCCATCAAGACTGGATAAATACATTGATGTTTGGTGATCAGGACCATGGACAGTGTCCATCAAGAACAGACAAATACATTGTCCGTGGTCCTGATTATCAGACATCAGTGTCCATCAGGACCGGATAAATACATTAAAAGGGGTTGTAAACCCTCGTGTTTTTCCACCTCAATGCATCCTATGCATTGAGGTGAAAAAACTTCTGGCAGCGACCGGCCCTCCAGGCCCCCCCCCCCCGTTTTACTTACCTGAGCCCCGTAATTCCTTTGGCGGAGACGCGCTCTCCCTCTCTGCACGGGGTCCCGGCTCTTGATTGGATAGATTGATAGCAGCGCGGCCATTGGCTCCCGCTGCTGTCAATCAAATCCAATGATGCGGGCGCCGGGGGGCAGGGCCGAGTCCGGCATTCGTGTCTATGGACGCAAATACTGGACTCGGTAGCACGCCCACACGGTAACCCCCTGGGAGAGCGCTTCTCCTAGGGGGTTATCTGTTGCGAGGAGGAGTCGCAAGAGCCGCCGAGGGACCCAGAAGAGGAGGATCGGGGCCACTCTGTGCAAAACGAGCTGCACAGTGGAGGTAAGTATGACATGTTTGTTATTTAAAAAAAATAAAACACGAAGCCTTACTATCACTTTAATGTCTGATGATCAGGACCACGGACAGTGTCCATCAAGACCAGATAAACACATTGTAAAAATGTCAAAATTTAAGGAGGCATCAGTTTTAGGAACAAGGTTCATGGCCAAAGGATATGATAGTAAGGCCCTGGATTCCCTTATAGTAGAAGTCAGCAGTAGGGATCGTCAGGAACTGTTGAGCGATAAATCTCCCCCCAAGGGGATAACTCAGACGATTTTGGTTTGGCCTTTTTCACCACATACTCTAGCCAACACTGGGCAATTAAGAGGGTCATTAAAGGGCATTGACCGATTATTAAGAATGACCGGGTTCTAGGTCCTCTATTGTCTGATTAGGGGCGCATCTAATTTAAGGAACACAATAGCACCAAATGTTCCTGACCCGCCTACTAGACCCACTTTTTTTGGTGATCTGAAGGGGTACTACTTATGTGGGAAGTGCCAGGCCTGTAAAATTAATATCCATCGAGGTAGGAGGATTACTGAATTCACCTTAGCAGGCACAGGAGCTACTTACCACATAAAATCGTTCATTACATGTACGACGAAATGTGTCGTCTACCTCCTTAGGTGTCCCTCAAATAGGTGGGGCATACTATTCGAATGTTGCACATCGGACTAGGGGAGCACATAACTAACATCCGTAAGGGCTTTGATAAGCATATTGTTTCAAAGCATTATGACTTAAAACATAATCGGGACGCTGGGGGTACTACTTTCGTTGTCCTTGAAAAATATGTACCTCATTGGCATGGGAGCAATCTCCAGGGCCGTGACTAATTGGATATATAAATTGGGGTCCCATGTGCCTAGAGGCTTGAATGTGGCGTGGGACATCAACTGTTTTATCAATAACAGTTGATGTCCCCCTCCATTATGCAAAGGATGCTGTTGCTTATTTATTCTGCTTTGGCCATGTACCCTTTTTCCTCTCATCATATTTAAATTTAATTTAAAAATTTTTATTTGTATCCTTTTTATTTTTTTGTTTTGGTACTGATAAGGTTTTGCATACTTATATTGGTAATACATATGTATTTTTTAACTCTGTATTAAAGTTTATAACAGCTTTTAATAATATATATATTGTTGAATAGTGAAGGTTTGTTGGCAGCACATGGAAGCCTTTTACCTCACTGTGGTGATGGGTATCAAACGGTCAAGCATTTGATCTACGCTCAATATCTCACATGGGATCATCTTGAATTGCATAATTTTTAGCGCTGCACTTTATATTTTTACATTTTGCTTAGTGCCCAATATCTGTGTTGTAGTGTTCAGCTGCTGTTTATTTATTTTTCGCTAAGCGCGAATATCATTTTACACTTATTCAGATAAATACATTGACGTCTGATGATCAGGACCACGGCCAGTGTCCACCACATACCAAAGAAAAATATTTCTGTCTGAGATTCAGGACCAAGGCCAATGTTCACTCACATAATGAATATATACATTTATGTATGATGATCAGGACCATGGCCAGTGCCACCACACAACAAAGATATACATTTATGATTGATGTTTAGGACAACGGACAGTGCCACCACCTATATACATTCATGTCTAATGATCAGGACAACGGACCGCGCCACCACGTACCAACTATATACATTTATGTCTAATGATCAGGATCATTGACAGTGCCACCACATATCAGATACACTATATTACCAAAAGTATTCGGACACCTACCTTTACACGCACATGGACTTTAATGGCATCCCAGTCTTAGTCCGTAGGGTTCAATATTGAGTTAGCCCACCCTTTGCGGCTATAACAGCTTCAACTCTTCTGGGAAGGCTGTCCACAAGGTTTAGGAGTGTGTCTATGGGAGCGTTTGACCATTCTTCCAGAAGCACATTTGTGAGGTCAAGCACTGATGTTGAATAAGAAGGCCTGGCTCACAGTCTCCACTCTAATTCATCCCAAATGTGTTGTAATGGGCTGAGGTCAGAACTCTGTGCAGGCCAGTCAAGTTCCTGCACCCCAAACTCACTCTCCCATGTCTTTTTGGACCTTGCTTTGTACACTGGTCCAAATCATTTGGTGGAGGGGGGGATTATGGTGTGGGGTTGTTTTTCAGGGGTTAGGCCTGGCCCCTTAGTTCCAGTGAAGGGAACTCTTAAGGCGTCAGCATACCAAGACATTTTGTAAAATTTCATGCTCCCAACTTTGTGGGAACAGTTTGGGGATGGCCCTTTCTGTTCCAACATGACTGCGCACCAGTGCACAAGCAAAGACATGGATGAGCGAGTTTGGAGTCCTGACCTCAACCCGATAGAACACCTTTCGGATGAATTAGAGTGGAGACTGCGAGCCAGGCCTTCTCGTTCAACATCAGTGCCTGACCTCACAAATGCTCTTCTGGAAGAATGGTCAAACATTCCCATAGACACACTCCTAAACCTTGTGGACGGCCTTCCCAGAAGAGTTGAAGCTGTTATAGCTGCAAAGGGTGGGCCAACTCAATATTGAACCCTACGGACTAAGACTGGGATGATGTTATAGTTCATGCGTGTAAACACAGGTGTCCCAATACTTTTGGTAATATAGTGTATATACATTCATGTCTGATGATCAGCACCACGGACAGGGCTACCACATATCAGATATATACATTTACGTCTGATGATCAGGACCATGGCCAGTGCCGCCACACACCAGATATATACATTTACGTCTGATGATCAGGACCATGGCCAGTGCCGCCACATACCAGCATACAGAAGAAAAGAAAGGTGAAATAGTCCACCACATGGAATAAGAATAATGCAGCTTTGAAAACATCAATGTATTGAAGGACAGTAGAGAAACGGATGGAGGAATTCCTCCGGAGATGGGGATAATGACGTGTCACTAGCTGTGTACTGTCATCTGGAATGCGAGAAGGGCAGTAACCCATGAAGATCAACCTATCCAGCTGTGTAATGTGAAGGATAAATAAGAAATATGAAGAACGGCACATGCACAGTCTTCGGAATTGTACCTTCTTCTTCCAGTACTGTTTAACCCATTCACTACCAGCTCCCTCTTTTTTTCACTCAGTTTTTTTGCACATGCTAAAATGTTAATTTTTTTGCATGAAAACAAGCTTGAAACTACTAAAATATCTATATTTTCAAAAACTGCAGAACCCATAAAATAAAAAATATGGTATTTGCAGTTTTTATGTAGCACAATATTAGCACAACCATTTATTAAATCTATATTTTTAGGAAAAATGCATTTAAATGAGTTAGTTGTCACATACTGGGCCCAATCAGGTAAGCAGGGGGGCCTGGGCCCTGCATTTTCACGGTCTACAGGCCCAGAAAAGCCATCAGTCCCCAGGCAGTGGGCAGAGCGCGACCTCCACAGCAGTGGGAGGCAACTCAGGGAGAAGTGGCTGAGCTAAGCCACCAGCAAAGACACGGCCAAAGGAAAGCTTAAGTCACAAAGCCGAAATGTTCTCCAGTTGTAAAGTAAATACAGGGGGTGCAGTTTATCCTCATTGTGACTTGGTTCCTTCAGGAGGACCATCATATACATGACTGTGTTGACATTCATATTTAGGGGGTCCTGTCAAGTAGGCTGTTTGGTGGGCCTGTGACAATACGAGGCCCTGCCATGGTGTTAGATTAGGAAAGGGATGTAAAGATGTTTGAGAAGCTCTGTTATGTTTATTGTGATTGGAGAAAACTGTGTTGTATGGTTTGGTAGTTACGGATCAGGGCCTGTAGTTTGAAGGTTCCAACGTGTTTGAAGGAACCTTCAATCCTGGGTGAGTGCAGAGTTGTTATAAAGCCATGTCCCATGATAGCTCAGGCCAGTTGCTGCCATTCAGACACAGAGCCTTTGTGTGAAGATAGTGGTGAGCTCCCGCCAGGAGGGGTGACCTACATGGGAGAGGAGACCCTATGTTGGGGAGACTTCTTGGCCAGAGGACTGGGAGAGTCGGGACAGCTACGCGTGTCTGGAAAGAAATCAGAGGTGACCATAGAGGAAACCAGAGAGTTCATAGAGGGGGCTGGAGTGTGTGTAAGTTCCTAAGAAGTGTTGCCGGGAGAACCCTATCTGGAGGCCAGGAGTGGGCCTGTACAGCAAGGTGCTGTGATAAATGGCTACGCAAACAAGAGGAATCCATGGCTTGGCAGACCAGCACTAATAGCAGGTGTAGCCAGGTGGGCCAGCTGGAAAATCTCCTGCAAGGGGATCCATGTGAACTATGCAGTATGAAACATTTTTTTTTTTTAACAAAATTAAAGGGGGGGGGGGGCACCAAGCCCTAAACTGAAGTTCTGACTGACATGTCTCAATAAAAACGTAGTTTAAACACTCTATATCACAGGCCCAATCATTTATAATGGTGTCCCTGACCACAATGGAGACTCAGAGAGCAGTAAAATTCCCTTCCCCAAACTATGCAAAGCTATAAATAATTTTGCCTAGAGATACAATTTAAGGGGGTGATTTACAAAAACTGGAGCGTGCAGCTCTTCATGGTAGCCAATCAGCTTCCAGGTATTTTTTGTCAAAGCTTACTTCAACAAGCTGAAGTTAAAATCTGATTGTCCACCATGCACAAGATTTTGCACTCTCCGGTTTTAGTAAATACATCTCTAAAGCCTCGTACACATGATCGGATTGTTGGCCAACAAAACCGTGGACTTTTGTCCGAAGGGCGTTGGCACAAACTTGTCTTGCATACACACGGCCACACAATTGTTGGCCAACAAATAAGAACGTAGTGACATACTACGTTGTTTTTCAGCTCTTTAGCGCCACCCTTTGGGGTCCTTCTGCTAATTTCATGTTAGTTTTAGTAGAAGTTTGGTGAGTGTTGATTCACGCTTTTCATTTTGCACTTTTCATTTCATGCTTTTCAGTTCGTTTCTGAACGGCCTGTTCGTCAACCAGACATATTGCGGAATCGGAGGAGATAACGTGTTATTTATTATTGGCCTTGGAGTTATTACTTTGACCCAAGTCCAGTCCAGGAACAGGAGGAGGAGGAGTTCTTGGACCAAAAATTGGTTGCTTTATTAATTGTGACCAATTATGTCATATGCCTTTGCTGCGGGAGCTCCAGGAGAATAGTCCGGATGATTTCAGGAATTATCTCCAGATGACGGACCCCTGCTTTCACCAACTCTTGGCATTGGTGACCCCCTATATTAAGAAGCAGGACACATGCATGAGGCTTTTATTTTATTTTTTTGGTTGAACAATAATGATTTGATTTGCTACGTTTTCTATATTTTTGGATGCATTTGGACTTTTTGGTTAAGTTCTATTGGCAGATAGCATGTCTAATTTTATTTGTTTTGATTTGCACAATAGAAAAATTATGGAGAATAATACTTGGCTATGTGTTTTACTTCAAATGACAGTTTGGGAGTAGGCAGTTACATTAAAAAAAATACAATGTAAAATTATCAAGGGTCACCAACATAGTTGTATCTTTGAGATTAAAAACTACAGGATAATGGTGTTGCGGTAACTTGGCCAAAAAAAATAAAAACAAGCATAATAATATTATTCTTGATATCACTAGAAAATAAAAGCCTTTTAAAATACGTTTGGCAGAACTCCATCAGTATCACCAGCAAAGCAGCTTCATTATTATCCTATTAAAGAAGAAGAGAATTGTGCGCTGCATTTGGAGATTTCATAATTTTTCCACGTCATGAATGTTAATTCTCCATTACGAACGCTAGTTTACAAGACCGACCGCTTCCGGCTTGTCCTTGCTTCCGAGCATGCGTGTTTGTACTTTGGACTTTTGTCCGACAGACTCGGAAAATCCGACAACAGACATTTGTCCACGGAAAATTTTTAAATCTGCCATCCAACATTTGTCCACGGAAAATCCGACAACAATTGTCCAATGGAGCGTACAAACGGTCGGATTTTCCCGCCAACAGCCTGTCATCACACAATTCCCGTCGCAAAATCCGATCGTGTGTACGCAACTTTAATGTTTTGGGAATATGGGGCCAGCTGCTCGGAACACAAGTGGTCCACACGAGCCTGTGACTATTTTCTGCTCACTGATGTTATTTACCGAATGGTTAACAAAGAGGCGATTGTGCCATCCACCCCCATACACTGAGGACGCAAACATGACATCCACAAATCCTCAGCATCCATAATCCGTCTCCTGCCAGGCTGTGAAAATTGGCCGAGGCAGAAGAAAACAAGGTGCGCCATGCCTGCCGGCGATTACCCGGGGAGGTGTATGTCCTTGGCTTGCAGCTAATAAATGGCGCAGTCTGCGGGATATAAACAACAGCGACACCTTGGCTCAGCTGTGCTGTGTATTTCTGACAGATTAACCCTTCCGTGTGCTGCACACCAAGCTAGAGCTATATTCACAGAGGTATGGAAGGAAGCAGGCAGCCCTCTCCCTGGTGCTCCAATACACGATGCCGAGGGATTTACCAGAAACTGCTCTGTGGTTCACATGTCCCCGAAGGCTTGGACAACCACATACCACCCAAAAAGGACAACTACACAATCAGTACCTTCAATACATGTAGGGACCCCAAACAATTTTCAAGGATCGCCTCTTAACTCTGCCCCTGTCTTCCCCTCTGTTCTCAGTGCTGCCATCACAAGCATGAGCCAGTGTAAACAGTGCTTTGTATACATGAGCCTGTCTGCATCTATTCAAAGACTGAACAAGGAAAGTGTCTACACCTCTTGGTTGTCGGCGCTGGCTGGAGCCATAAAAAGAGTATTTCTATGCTGCAATGCACTTATGCAGTCACCGGAGATCACAAACTGTTACATACAGATAGCCCCTGCATCCAGCAAGATTATGTATAGTGCTGGACACAGGACAGGAAATGAGAAAGTCATCAGAGGGTTCAAGTGAGACCTACGCCAGTAAGAAGTCTGCTGTCCTCAACTGGATGACTGGAATCTCATAGGATAGGGGGATGGGCAGGTCCTACTTTAAAGATATGGAGGAGGTGTGTGTTTCTAGCAGTTTATGATCTCCAGTGAGTGCAGAATAGAAATCATCATTTATGGGCCCTAGCAGGAAATTAATCAGTTATCTCACTGGTCCTGAGTGAATGGATAGGTTGTATTATCAGTGATGAGGGTCTGTAGTGAATGGATAGGTTGTATTATCAGTGATGAGGGTCTGTAGTGAATGGATAGGTTGTATTATCAGTGATGATGGTCTGTAGGGAATGGATAGGTTGTATTCTCAGTGATGTCGGTCTGTAGTGAATGGATAGGTTGTATTATCAGTGATGAGGGTCTGTAGTGAATGGATAGGTTGTATTCTCGGTGATGATGGTCTGTAGTGAATGGATAGGTTGTATTCTCAGTGATGATGGTCTGTAGTGAATGGATAGGTTGTATTCTCAGTGATGAGGGTCTGTAGTGAATGGATAGGTTGTATTCTCAGTGATGATGGTCTGTAGTGAATGGATAGGTTGTATTCTCAGTGATGATGGTCTGTAGTGAATGGATAGGTTGTATTCTCAGTGATGAGGGTCTGTAGTGAATGGATAGGTTGTATTATCAGTGATGAGGGTCTGTAGTGAATGGATAGGTTGTATTCTCAGTGATGAGGGTCTGTAGTGAATGGATAGGTTGTATTCTCAGTGATGATGGTCTGTAGTGAATGGATAGGTTGTATTCTCAGTGATGAGGGTCTGTAGTGAATGGATAGGTTGTATTCTCAGTGATGAGGGTCTGTAGTGAATGGATAGGTTGTATTCTCAGTGATGAGGGTCTGTAGTGAATGGATAGGTTGTATTCTCAGTGATGATGGTCTGTAGTGAATGGATAGGTTGTATTCTCAGTGATGAGGGTCTGTAGTGAATGGATAGGTTGTATTCTCAGTGATGATGGTCTGTAGTGAATGGATAGGTTGTATTCTCGGTGATGATGGTCTGTAGTGAATGGATAGGTTGTATTCTCGGTGATGATGGTCTGTAGTGAATGGATAGGTTGTATTCTCAGTGATGATGGTCTGTAGTGAATGGATAGGTTGTATTCTCAGTGATGATGGTCTGTAGTGAATGGATAGGTTGTATTCTCAGTGATGATGGTCTGTAGTGAATGGATAGATTGTATTCTCAGTGATGTCGGTCTGTAGTGAATGGATAGGTTGTATTATCAGTGATGATGGTCTGTAGCGAATGGATAGGTAGTATTCTCGGTGATGATGGTCTGTAGTGAATGGATAGGTTGTATTCTCAGTGATGATGGTCTGTAGTGAATGGATAGGTTGTATTATCAGTGATGATGGTCTGTAGTGAATGGATAGGTTGTATTCTCAGTGATGATGGTCTGTAGTGAATGGATAGGTTGTATTCTCAGTGATGATGGTCTGTAGTGAATGGATAGATTGTATTCTCAGTGATGTCGGTCTGTAGTGAATGGATAGGTTGTATTATCAGTGATGATGGTCTGTAGCGAATGGATAGGTAGTATTCTCGGTGATGATGGTCTGTAGTGAATGGATAGGTTGTATTATCAGTGATGAGGGTCTGTAGTGAATGGATAGGTTGTATTCTCGGTGATGATGGTCTGTAGTGAATGGATAGGTTGTATTCTCAGTGATGATGGTCTGTAGTGAATGGATAGGTTGTATTCTCAGTGATGAGGGTCTGTAGTGAATGGATAGGTTGTATTCTCAGTGATGATGGTCTGTAGTGAATGGATAGGTTGTATTCTCAGTGATGATGGTCTGTAGTGAATGGATAGGTTGTATTCTCAGTGATGAGGGTCTGTAGTGAATGGATAGGTTGTATTATCAGTGATGAGGGTCTGTAGTGAATGGATAGGTTGTATTCTCAGTGATGAGGGTCTGTAGTGAATGGATAGGTTGTATTCTCAGTGATGATGGTCTGTAGTGAATGGATAGGTTGTATTCTCAGTGATGAGGGTCTGTAGTGAATGGATAGGTTGTATTCTCAGTGATGAGGGTCTGTAGTGAATGGATAGGTTGTATTCTCAGTGATGAGGGTCTGTAGTGAATGGATAGGTTGTATTCTCAGTGATGATGGTCTGTAGTGAATGGATAGGTTGTATTCTCAGTGATGAGGGTCTGTAGTGAATGGATAGGTTGTATTCTCAGTGATGATGGTCTGTAGTGAATGGATAGGTTGTATTCTCGGTGATGATGGTCTGTAGTGAATGGATAGGTTGTATTCTCGGTGATGATGGTCTGTAGTGAATGGATAGGTTGTATTCTCAGTGATGATGGTCTGTAGTGAATGGATAGGTTGTATTCTCAGTGATGATGGTCTGTAGTGAATGGATAGGTTGTATTCTCAGTGATGATGGTCTGTAGTGAATGGATAGATTGTATTCTCAGTGATGTCGGTCTGTAGTGAATGGATAGGTTGTATTATCAGTGATGATGGTCTGTAGCGAATGGATAGGTAGTATTCTCGGTGATGATGGTCTGTAGTGAATGGATAGGTTGTATTCTCAGTGATGATGGTCTGTAGTGAATGGATAGGTTGTATTATCAGTGATGATGGTCTGTAGTGAATGGATAGGTTGTATTCTCAGTGATGATGGTCTGTAGTGAATGGATAGGTTGTATTCTCAGTGATGATGGTCTGTAGTGAATGGATAGATTGTATTCTCAGTGATGTCGGTCTGTAGTGAATGGATAGGTTGTATTATCAGTGATGATGGTCTGTAGCGAATGGATAGGTAGTATTCTCGGTGATGATGGTCTGTAGTGAATGGATAGGTTGTATTATCAGTGATGAGGGTCTGTAGTGAATGGATAGGTTGTATTATCAGTGATGATGGTCTGTAGTGAATGGATAGGTTGTATTCTCAGTGATGATGATCTGTAGTGAATGGATAGGTTGTATTCTCAGTGATGATGGTCTGTAGTGAATGGATAGGTTGTATTCTCAGGGATGATGGTCTGTAGTGAATGGATAGGTTGTATTCTCAGTGATGATGGTCTGTAGTGAATGGATAGGTTGTATTCTCAGGGATGATGGTCTGTAGTGAATGGATAGGTTGTATTCTCAGGGATGATGGTCTGTAGTGAATGGATAGGTTGTATTCTCAGTGATGATGGTCTGTAGTGAATGGATAGGTAGTATTCTCGGTGATGATGGTCTGTAGTGAATGGATAGGTTGTATTCTCGGTGATGATGGTCTGTAGTGAATGGATAGGTTGTATTCTCAGTGATGATGGTCTGTAGTGAATGGATAGGTTGTATTCTCAGTGATGATGGTCTGTAGTGAATGGATAGGTTGTATTCTCAGTGATGATGGTCTGTAGTGAATGGATAGGTTGTATTCTCAGTGATGTCGGTCTGTAGTGAATGGATAGGTTGTATTATCAGTGATGATGGTCTGTAGTGAATGGATAGGTTGTATTCTCAGTGATGATGGTCTGTAGTGAATGGATAGGTTGTATTCTCAGGGATGATGGTCTGTAGTGAATGGATAGGTTGTATTCTCAGTGATGATGGTCTGTAGTGAATGGATAGGTTGTATTCTCAGGGATGATGGTCTGTAGTGAATGGATAGGTTGTATTCTCAGTGATGATGGTCTGTAGTGAATGGATAGGTTGTATTCTCGGTGATGATGGTCTGTAGTGAATGGATAGGTTGTATTCTCA
The DNA here is from genome assembly GCA_037952835.1 of Lithobates septentrionalis. Lineage (NCBI taxonomy): Eukaryota > Metazoa > Chordata > Amphibia > Anura > Ranidae > Lithobates > Lithobates septentrionalis. Next base: position 35,425 of record JBBDGP010003455.1, on the reverse strand, counting down.
GTGATGAGGGTCTGTAGTGAATGGATAGGTTGTATTCTCGGTGATGATGGTCTGTAGTGAATGGATAGGTTGTATTCTCAGTGATGATGATCTGTAGTGAATAGATAGGTTGTATTCTCAGTGATGAGGGTCTGTAGTGAATGGATAGGTAGTATTCTCGGTGATGATGGTCTGTAGTGAATGGATAGGTTGTATTCTCAGTGATGATGGTCTGTAGTGAATGGATAGGTTGTATTCTCAGTGATGATGGTCTGTAGTGAATGGATAGGTTGTATTCTCAGGGATGATGGTCTGTAGTGAATGGATAGGTTGTATTCTCAGTGATGATGGTCTGTAGTGAATGGATAGGTTGTATTCTCAGGGATGATGGTCTGTAGTGAATGGATAGGTTGTATTCTCGGTGATGATGGTCTGTAGTGAATGGATAGGTTGTATTCTCAGTGATGAGGGTCTGTAGTGAATGGATAGGTAGTATTCTCGGTGATGATGGTCTGTAGTGAATGGATAGGTTGTATTCTCAGTGATGATGATCTGTAGTGAATAGATAGGTTGTATTCTCAGTGATGATGGCCTGTAATGAATGGATGTACTCCACATTCTCTAGAATACATTCTCCAGCATCGAATGCTTCCTCTGGATGGACGGACGGAGCGATCCTCTATTCTTCTCCTCATTTCATATGATGGATTAATCTCGGAATCTTTCTCTCGGTGTCAGTCACACAACGTCCATTGTGTCGGCTGAAATTATTTTTTTGACCTTTACACGCGTCAATCTCGCCTCGCGCTGACATTTCCGTTAATAGGAATCCGGAAAACAAAACGAGATAAAAATAGTTCAATGGAGACGTCAGCTCCTCGCCGATCAACGCCGAGACGCAGAACATGAAAACGCATTTCCTACTTCATTTGGGGTTTCATGCCGATTATCAGAACAATCTGCAGTTGTAATCTCTTATTTCATAGAAAGATCAAATAGAAAGACCTGGAAACTAAAACACGGCACCTGCCCGGGATAAAAAACCTGAAAACCCTATGATGTCATCTGGTTTATCCAATGATGTCATCAGTTTTATCTTGGCACAATATTTTCATTATGCAGAATCTATAGTTAGTGCATATGAATGAATGTAATAATGCAATAATAAAATAATAAATTTTATTTTATTATTTTATTTACTTAATAAGTTTATTTTGTAAAGCAATATTGTTTATTTTTGTATTCTATGCCACACTAGGTCATATATTATATATATATATATACACACACACACACACACACACACACACACTTACACAGTTTCTCACAATAATCAGTGCACCCCTCACATTTTTGTAAATCTTTTATTCTATCTTTTCATGTGACAACACTGAAGAAATGACACTTTGCTACAATGTAAAGTAGTGAGTGTACAGCTTGTATAACAGTGTAAATTTGCTGTCCCCTCAAAATGACTCAACACACAGCCATTAATGTCTAAACCGCTGGCAACAAAAGTGAGTACACCCCTAAGTAAAAATGTCCAAATTGGGCCTAATTAGCCATTTTCCCTCCCCGGTGTCATATGACTCGTTAGTGTTACAAGGTCTCGGGTGTGAATGGGGAGCAGGTGTGTTTAATTTAGTGTTATCGCTCTCACTCTCTCATACTGGTCACTGGAAGTTCATCATGGCACCTCATGGCAAAGAACTCTCGGAGGATCTGAAAAAAAAGAATAGTTGCTCTACATCATGGGTGCTCAACCTGTGGCCCTCCAACTTTTGTGGAACTACAAGTCCCATCATGCCTTTGCCTTTAGGAGTCATGCTTTTAACCGTCAGCCTTGCAATGCCTCATGGCACTTGTAGTTCTGCAACAGCTGGAGGGCCACAGGTTGAGCACCCATGCTCTACATAAAGATGGCCTAGGCTATAAGATTGCCAAGAGCCTGAAACTGAGCTGCAGCACGGTGGCCAAGACCTTACAGCGGTTTATCAGGGCAGGTTCTACTCGACCAAAGAAGTTGAGGGCACGTGCTCAGCGTCATATCCAGAGGTTGTCTTCGGGAAATAGACATATGAGTGCTGCCAGCATTGCTGCAGAGGTTGAAGGGGTGGGGGGTCAGCCTGTCAGTGCTCAGACTATACGCCGCACACTGCATCAAATTGGTCTACATGGCTGTCGTCCCAGAAGGAGGCCTCTTCTAAAGATGATGCACAAGAAAGCCCACAAACAGTTTGCTGAAGACAAGCAGACTAAGGACATAGATTACTGGAAACATGTCCTGTGGTCTGATGAGACCAAGATAAACTTATTTGGTTCAGATGGTGACAAGCGTGTGTGGGGGGAACCAGGTGAGTAGTACAAAGACAAGAGTGTCTTGTCTACAGTCGAGCATGGTGGTGGGAGTGTCATGGTCTGGGGCTGCATGAGTGCTGCCAGCACCGGGGAGCTACAGTTCATTGAGGGAACCATGAATGCCAACATGTACTCTGACATACTGAAGCAGAGAATGATCCCCTCCCTTCAGAGACTGGGCCGCAGGGCAGTATTCCAACATGATAACGACCCCAAACACACCTCCAAGATGACCACTGCCTTGCTAAAGAAGCTGAGGGTAAAGATGGACTGGCCAAGCATGTCTCCAGACCTAAACCCTATTGATCATCTGTGGGGCATCCTCAAATGGAAGGTGGAGGAGCGCAAGGTCTCTAACATCCACCAGACCAGCTCTGTGATGTCATCATGGAGGAGGGGAAGAGGACTCCAGTGACAACCTGTGAAGCTCTGGTGATCTCCATGCCCAAGAGGGTTAAGGCAGTGCTGGAAAATAATGGTGGCCACACAAAATATTGACACTTTGGGCCCAATTTGGACATTTTCACTTAGGGGTGTACTCACTTTTGTTGCCAGCAGTTTAGACATTAATGGCTGTGTGTTGAGTTATTTTGAGGGGACAGCAAATTTACACTGTTATACAAGCTGTACACTCACTACTTTACATTGTAGCAAAGTGTCATTTCTTCAGTGTTGTCACATAAAAAGATAATAAAATATTTACACAAATGTGAGGGGTGTACTCACTTTTGTGAGATACTGTGTATAATTATATATATATATATATATATATATATATATATATATATATATATATATATATATATATATATATATATATATATATATATATATATATATATATATATATATATATATATATATATTTGGAGCCCTATGGCCGATACAGATATGAACAAGATAGACTTACCATAATGGACCTGAAGTGTGCCCTGGTCTGATGGACGGTATGCCAAAATAAGGGGTCATACCCAAGATTAGAAATGAATATTTTGTATTTTGTGAAGAGAAATGAATTTGAGAAATGCCCTGAAAAAAGGGATGGGAGGGTGGGTATCGTGCACAGGAAATTGACAAAGACCACAGGCGTACGGGCTGGTTAAATACCCCTCCGGGCTCCTCCCATAAATTCAGGCCACCATACTGGCCTTCTTACTTATGGTTGGAGCACTATGGCCGATACGGATATGAACAAGATAGACTTACCATAAAACTTACAACATGAAATGGACCTGAAGTGTGCCCTGGTCTGATGGACAGTATGCCAAAATAAGGGGGCAAAAACATTCAGGTAGGGGTATAGTATTAGTTTTCAGTGTTATTCATTAAGGAAGTTTGGTAAATGCTGGTGCAATTTCCACCTGAGGATTGGGGATATACCGGGCGAAGCAGACAGACTTCCACCTGCCTAGTGTCTTAATGACATGAACTGGGACCTCATGCCGAGATGCAGTCGAGGCTGCTCAGATACGGAAAGAGTGATCGGAGTACTGACTGGCGTTGAGGTGTAGGTTGCGAAGAAGAATCCTCACATGTGTGACGAACTGGCAGGCACTCCAGGGTTTGGTCGGAAAAGGTAGTAGGGGACTAGAGTTTGACTGTTCCGGTAGGAGTGACAGTAGGCGGTCGAGTATGGTTCCGGACACCAGACATTGTTTGTTTTATAGAGGTGATTGTCTACCTTGGAGCCTGATTGCTGGGTTTTAGATACTGCAAGGTGAAGGATGAAATGGTCTTGGTAGCGAGCCAGGTGACATCTACGCAAAACTTGGCCGGCGGGGTTGCTGTGAGTAAACTTGCTAGACCGCAAGAACCCGTACTAAGGTAGGTAGATGGCCGCTTGTACGACCAGGCTAGAAGGCCAAACTAGCAAGGATAGTAGACATGTCCCGGAAGATGGCATTTGTTATAGGTAGACGTTTGGCCTTGCTCATGGATTGTCGTTTGGATGCGATGTAAGGTGGCTCGGATTGTATGGGATGCGACTAAAGATGGTTTTGGGGGATCTGGTAAGGCCAGAAAGTGCTGGACACCGGCTAAGTATATTTAGGGGTATCTCTGGAGGCCATGGTCCCGTAAACCAATGGTGGCCAAAAATTGCAGCGAAGCCTGTGGAGGCTGCGGCATCTGTCACTACCTGGGGTGATAGGGGCGATATTGACGGTATAAACATTGATATACCGTTCCACGTAGTACAGAACCTTCCCACAGGTCCGCTACTGCCGCGGTGTCTTAAATAAGGATCTGATCGGGGTCCTGTGTCTGGGAGAGGAAGACTAGGAGGCGTGACACAAAGATCGACCCTGGGGAATGACCCGTATTGCTGAATTGAGCATTCTCAAGAGAGACTGAAGCTGCTTCTTAGTACACCCCCGTGTATGGGTGAAGTCTTGGAGAGCTGACCTGATGGGGGTCAGTTTGTCAAGGGGGAGGCTGGCCTGCATGGAGTTGTTAGTTCGAAAGGGGTTAATGTAGACCTCGGGTCCGGATTGTTGGAGACCGCAAACTGAAGGACGTAATGGTTTTAAAAAGGGAGTCAGGTGGTGTCTATATAGTACATGGCTGCCAGTGCCACCAAAAGGTGAATTCCCTAGGCCGTAGAAAACCGTAAAGGGCCAGGTAGATGGCCCCTTGGGTGACTAGACTGGGGAGCGTGCGAGGATTTTTGACATGTCCCTAAAGATGGCAGTTGTGATGGGCAAGCGTTTGCCGTTGGCTATGGGCTGATGCTTCTGGATGCCACGTAGAAGGGATCTTACTGTATGAGCCGTAAACACAGGCGGCTCTTCAGGGTCCTGTAAGGACAGGAAATGCTGGAGCCCCCAAATACTTTGTTTACTATGCTTCAAATATGAATGAGCGCATTGAGTGATTGTCACTGATCACTTATTGTGTTCATTAGAAAGAAAAGAGCTTTGCAACATAGTAAACTGGTAAATATGTCATGTTTACAAGCTCCTTCCTTTCCTGAATGAACACAATGAGTGATCTGTACTGATCAATCACTGTGCTCATTCATAACTGAAACATAGTAAACTGGTAAATATATCCTGTTTACTTTATAAAGGAGCATAGTGAGTGATCAGTACAGGAAAGGAAGGAGCTTGTAAACGTGACATATTTACCAGTTTGCTATGTTTCAGTTATGAATGAGCACAGTGAGTGGTCAGTACTAATCATTCATTGTGTTCATTCAGGAAAGAAAGGAGCTTGTAAACGTGACATTTACCAGAACCTTCCTCCACTGTCCATTGTAAAAGGATTCTATTGGGTGCTTGCAGCTGCCGGTGAGAAGGAGGGAACACGGCAGACCTGCGGAGGTAGGGGGGCACACAGGGAGGCCTGGGCAGTAGGGGGATGCTCGATGTGGCGGGGGGTGCAACTAATGGAACGGATCCCCTGTATGGCTCTCTCTGCAGCAGCTGAAAGCCGACAGGAGGAAGATAAGAAGCCAGCTTTCAGCTTCTGTAGAGAGCCATACAGGGGATCAGTTCCAGTAATTGCCCCCTCCACACCATGCTGATCACCCTCCCCGCCCACATCTCATTCGCCCAGCTGCCTGGGGTCACTGGAGGGACAGGGGTCACTGGTGGGACAGGAGTCGCAGGGGTCACTGGAGGGACAGGAGTCGCAGGGGTCACTGGAGGGACAGGAGTCGCAGGGGTCACTGGAAGGACAGGAGTCGCAGGGGTCACTGGAGGGACAGCAATGCACAGAGGTCATAGGAGACAATGAAGTCACAGGGGTCACTGGAGGGACAGGAGTCGCAGGGGTCACTGGAGGGACAGGAGTCACAGGGGTCACTGGAGGGACAGGAGTCACAGGGGTCACTGGAGGGACAGCAATGCACAGAGGTCATAGGAGACAATGAAGTCACAGGGGTCACTGGAGGGACAGGAGTTGCAGGGGTCACTGGAGGGACAGCAATGCACAGAGGTCATAGGAGACAATGAAGTCACAGGGGTCACTGGAGGGACAGGAGTCACAGGGATCACTGGGGATACAGAAGTCACAGGGGTCACTCAGTGGATGCAGAATACTTTGGGGTCACTAGTAGCACAGGGTACTCTGAAGTTGTTGGATGCCACAGTTGCACATAGGAATGCACAGAGGTCATAGGAGACAAAGGACAAACAAGGGGGTCACAGGAGTGACAGAAGTCTCACGGGGCAATACAGACATAGGTTGGGGTCACTGGGAATCACAGGTGGACATGGAAGGCATGAGGCACAAGGAGTCAGGCAAGGAGCAGCAGCAAGGGGGGCTTGCCTTATGAGTAACGACCCCTGACACACACACACCAATCCTTGTGTCGCTTTGCCATTTCAAGCCATGCAAGACCAAGACACGCGGTGCATTAGTGGTTCAGAAAACCCATCTGACATGGAGCAGCATAAAGAAAAGGAATGATCTCCATTGTGTAACTTGCCTGAGTGACACATAAAAAGGTGGCGTGTTTACAATGCAGGCTGTGGTCAGCATGAGACCATTAAAAAGAACCAGTCATGACTACATGGCTCAGTCTTAAATGATAAAAGACAAGACTTTACTTCTGACTCTTAGGGGGGGTCAAAGTTTACCTGTAGTGGGACAGCAGCTTTTTACCTGCGGTTTCACCCACTACCTCCTAACCCCTGAGTGCCATTAAAAGGCAGATCCTCAGTGGTCTACACCTCTTTTAAGTGCAAGTTGTTGCTGCTATGCGCACTCAGGAGCCGGAAGACAGGAAGCGTTATCAGCATGTGGTCAGGCAACGAACAAGGCAGCAGCTGCTTCTCCAGCTTTAGAATATGATTCAGATATAGCAACCAAAGCTGTATGAGGGGGGAACATATATACCTTCAATAAATAATAATTATAAATCATGTGATCAATGTGAGCCAATCACAGCAAAGAGCTACCGTGAGATGGCAGGAAGGGGTTAACGTCTGGATAATGAAGTGGTACTCGGCTAGTTGTCCTGTCTAATTATTCATCCAAGAATAAGCCTTTGGACCCGGGGGGGGGGGGGGGGGGGGGGCACAACAAGACTGATATGGCAGGAAGCCATTATGTGACCTGCATCGTCTTGCTATCATCTGCAGCCAGAAGCATTATCTATTTACTGATTCCAGACAGACTGGCTACATGCAATGACCACCAGGATTCATTTCAGGAAATATTTATACACGCCATCATTATCTTGTGCATGCTGAAGTTCTGCTTTTGCGGCACTCCAAAAAAAATTTGATCTTTGAAACTTCCTAGTATGTGGGGGTGCCTAGGCACTCCTGTTCTATAGCCTTATAGCTATATATCTGAAGTGTGAGATCATCAAAACCACTGCTGCCTCCGACTATACTACTCTCAGCAGATTTGGAGTGATATCTGGTAATGTTACTGCTTCCTGTTCTTCTTGCTGGAAGCTTTGACATGAGGAAGCAAAGACCTGCCTCTGCCAAGATGGCCGCCTCTCCACAGAGACACAGTGGAGAAACGTTGCTGGCTAGGCCTGTGCTTTGAACTCACACCAGAAAAAAAAATACCATTGTAGGTCCAGTTCACTTCTGGTTGGTTTACTTTGTTGCCAGTCAAGCCATGATGAAGGGGGTACTTAGACCTCTGAAAAAGTGTTGGTTACATTTTGAATTGTCCCCCTGACCTTTAATAGAATAAAGTTGTATCTGGACCTCTTAGCAGCGGCGGTTCAATTTCAACTCTTTTTACAGTGGAGAATATGGCATGGTCAGTAATGGGAAAAGATCGACTGCAGGGAGACCACAGAAAACACAAGTGACTAGTCCTTTAATATGCTTGGCTTTTTTTGAGGTTGGGGGCGGGGGGGGGGGCAGCTTTCAGAATTTCCTTTTGAAGGACAAGCTACCTCCAGGTAAGACTGTCTTCAGTCACTGCCATCTTTGCACCCAGTTTGGGTTCTAGACTGGGACAAGTTCTCGCTTTGCAGTGACACCTTGACCTGGCAGTGCGGCTTGCCATGAGAACCTGAGCCTTCTGCTTTTACTCTCAGCTCGGTTTTTGTTGACAGACCATTTCTGCAAAAAAAATTGCTTATACGTACAGCAATTCCACACAGCTGTCTTTTTATAGCTCTGCGGAAAAAGGTTCCGAGATGCAGAGATCTAAGCTGTAATGTGCAGCGGAGTGACACTTCTAGTGATTATTGCAGATTCACCTTGACACGGGGATTAATGAACACTGGAGAGCTCACGGTTCCTGCACTCAGAAGATACTTGAGGACTCCCAGAAACACAATGAGCAGGGGCAACCATAGAAGACCTCACCATCCTGCAACTCTGAGCTCCCTATGATAATAAATATGCAAAAGGAAACCTGCAGACAAGGACAAACTGAGCTAGGAATGTTTTCTGACCCTGGGAAAATGGAATTCTAAATAGCCAATCAGAATCTGAGCCTGCAAACCATCTACATGGGCACGAAGAAGCGGATTCCGGATGATGTTATTCCAAAAGAGTTACGAAGAATTCCTTTCTGGAGGGTAATTATTTACTCTAAGCCCAACTTACAATGCGACCAGAAAGGTTTTGTATCATCATTCTCCAAACCCTCATCACTAATGGATATGGTTTCCATACATTGACAAGATGATGGCTCTAGGATCGTCTGATCTATAAACCAGAGGCTCTGAATGGACAGTTGGATAAATGGCTCTATATTTAGAATGTATCTAGTCTATAAACCAGAGGCTCTGGATGGACAATTGGATAAATGGCTCTATATTTAGGATGTATCCAGTCTATAAACCAGAGGCTCTGGATGGACAATGGGATAAATGGCTCTATATTTAGGATGTATCTGGTCTATAAACCAGAGGATCTGGATGGACAGTTGGATAAATGGCTGAACTGCCGCTATGATCATTCTTACAGTGCACAGAATCACCAGCTGAAAAAGAAGATATCTGAATGATGCCTGTAGCTGCAACCATCATTCAGATATCACCACTGAAAGTCAAGGACGTCATATGACGTCCTTGGGCTGGAAGTGGTCAAGGATTAGATCTCATCCACACTGGACGTTTTTTTGGACGTTTTTACAGCAGCCGTTTTCGGCTTCAGACTTTTTTTTCTACGGTCAATAAACTCCCCATCATGTTACCCTATGTGTCCATGCACACATAGGCTGTTATCAGCCGTTTTTGGCTGGGACATTTTTTGGCTTTAAAAAAAACCCCAAAACTAGTGGGTTGAGATGAGTTTTTCAGCTGTAAATACGCTCCAACGTCAAAAAACGCTGATAAACGCCAATAAACGCTCAAAAACGCGTCTCACCAGCATTTTTTTAACTTTTTTTTTTTGTTCAATGGATCAAAAACGTAAAAAAAACGCTATTTTAAAAACATTAAAAATGTTGAAAAACTCACTGCAAAGCCACTGGCGTTTTTATAACGTTATTTTAACGTCCAGTGTGCATGAGGCTTTATTATTCTCTTAATCTTGAACCCCTTATTACATTTGTTAAAACCAAAAACGCAAATCTAGACCAGACTACCACTGGGAGTGATGGGTTGGAATAAACTTGATCATAATGGTACTTCAACCTAAAATACTGTACTTGCTGTGGCATTCCCCTCTGTATGCACCTTCTAAATTGTTTATGATTAGAGTCCATCCTTAACTCCTTTGCCTGGGGCCATAGCAGACATAAATTAGCATGGCTAGTCCTCAAAAACCCCACTTCTTTAGGAGGGGCTACATTCCCCGACTTCCGAGACTACTCTTTAGCCTCCCAACTGCCCCATTTTTTTTTAAATAAAACTGACCTTTCACCAGGCTTTAATATGTAATAACCCCGACCACAACGCTCACACTCCCTTACAGTCTATTCTCCGGGGGGAAAACGCACTAGGACTTCTCCAGGCATAAAGACAGTATGGTATCTCATCACCGACGAGTCTGGGAACTTGCCCTTCGAAAACATAATGTCCTGTCTTCTCATTCTCATACCCCCCCTATGGTATAATAGCAACCTACCGGAATTACTTGAAGTGCCAGACCCTGAAGTGTGGGCCACCCTGGGAATAGTATACCTGCACCACGTTTTGACCACATCCTGGTCCAAACAATTTCAAACTTTAAAAAGGAAGAATTTGCGCTCCCCAACCATCTCTTTTTTTTTAGATACCTGCAGCTCCACCATGCCCTACAAACCCAGTTTAACCATCCCTATCAACCATTGATAACCCCTTCCACAGTGCACACAATCTTGGACATGGTATCCAAACAAATCTCTCGCCCAGGGGTAGGCAACCTCGGCCCTCCAGCTGTTTTGAAACTACAAGTCCCATGAGCCATTGCAAGACCCTAACAAATCACAGGCATGACTCCTAGAGGCAGAGGCATGATGGGATTTGTAGTTTCACCACAGCTGGAGGGCCGAGGTTGCCTACCCCTGCTCTACCCTTAACTTGGGGGAGGCGGATAGTGGAGTAAAGGGTAGAGCAGGGGTAGGCAACCTCGGCCCTACAGCTGTGGTTAAACTACAAATCCCATCATGCCTCTGCCTCTAGTAGTCATGCCCCTGATTTGTTAGGGTCTTGCAATGTCTCATGGGACTTGTAGTTTCACCACAGCTGTAGGGCCGAGGTTGCGTACCCCTGCTCTACCCTTTACTCCACTATCCGCCTCCCCCAAGTTACAGACTTGTCTTATAAAGGTCAATGCTAGCTTGGGAGTCTGATATTGGAGCAATAGAGGATGACGACTGGGAAGAAATTTTGGAATTACTAAAATTAGTCTCCCCTTAAAATATCCAATAGATTGAAGCAATTATACGTATTACATCGGGCATATTTAGCAACCCCGTAGGTTAGCCCACTACCAACCCACGCCATAGTCCACTCTGCCCATTATGTGCCTCTGCACCTGGGTCCTTCTACCACTTAATTTGGACCTGTCCGCTTATACAAACATTTTGGCTTCAGGTAATCCACTTCCTACATGATGTGATGGGGTCCCCAGCAGTCCTAGATTCCAAAACGTGTCTACTGGGATTACTTCCAGATTTAGAAATCGATAAATTCATTGCCACTTTCTTAACTGAAACACTTTTCATGGCAAGAAAAAAACATTGGCGAGGAACTGGATGCAGGCAACGCCTCCTACTGCTCAAGGTTGGAAAAAAAGGAGGTGAATGATGTATTGCCTTACAAAAAGTTTATCTATATGCACTGAGGTTGTCCACTTAAATCTTCTAAAAAGGTATGGGATCATTAGATATCTTATGGCGAAACAGATCTAAAAATGTGCCTCTTAGTTAGCAATTAAAGTTTCAGGCTCTCATTGTATCCGTGTAACTTCATTCATTAGATTGATCTCTTGGCTTACAATTTTTTTCTTTGGCTATCGCACAATCATTGATATGCACAATTGGCATTGTGTTTAACTGTGTTTTTATTATGTATCACCACTTATCTCATGTCTTTTCTCCTTTATATTTGTACCATGTATTCCACTTTTCAATAAAGTTGTTTTTTTGTATTAAAAAAAAAAAAAAAAAAAAAACTGTGAATCGCAAACTACAGACGATCCCAAGGTAATCAATCTATTAATATTGGGAGTCAAGATGACTGCAGACGATGCCGAGGTAATCAATCTATTAATATTGGGAGTCAAGATGACTGCAGACGATGCCGAGGTAATCAATCTATTAATATTGGGAGTCAAGATGACTGCAGACGATCCCAAGGTAATCAATCTATTAATATTGGGAGTCAAGATGACTGCAGACGATGCCGAGGTAATCAATCTATTAATATTGGGAGTCAAGATGACTGCAGACGATGCCGAGGTAATCAATCTATTAATATTGGGAGTCAAGATGACTGCAGACGATCCCAAGGTAATCAATCTATTAATATTGGGAGTCAAGATGACTGCAGACGATGCCGAGGTAATCAATCTATTAATATTGGGAGTCGAGATGACTGCAGACGATGCCGAGGTTATCAATCTATTAATATTGGGAGTCAAGATGACTGCAGACGATCCCAAGGTAATCAATCTATTAATATTGGGAGTCAAGATGACTGCAGACGATGCCGAGGTAATCAATCTATTAATATTGGGAGTCGAGATGACTGCAGACGATGCCGAGGTTATCAATCTATTAATATTGGGAGTGGAGATGACTGCAGACGATGCCGGGGTTATCAATCTATTAATATTGGGAGTTGAGATGACTGCAGACGATGCCGGGGTGATCAATCTATTAATATTGGAAGGCTGAAGACTACAGACAATGCCAAGGTAATCCATCTATTAATACTGTGGGTACGATGACTACAGACGATGCCGGGGTTATCAATTAATATTGGGAGTCACGATGAATGTGGACGAGGCTGGGGTAATCAATTTAATATTTTTTGGAATTGCAAAGGCTACAGACGATGCCGAGGTAATCAATCTATTAATATTGGGAGGCTAAAGACTGCAGACAAGGGTCGGGTGATTAATCTATTAATATTGGAAGGCTGATCACTGCAGATGAAGCAAGGGTAATCGATTTAATATTATTGGGAATTGCGAAGACTACAGACGATGCCGAGGTAATCAGTCTATTAATATTGGGAGGCTGCAGACTACAGAGGATGCCAAGGTAATCAATCTATTAATATTGGGAGGCTGCAGACTACAGAGGATGCCAAGGTAATCAATCTATTAATATTGGGAGGCTGCGGACTACAGAGGATGCCAAGGTAATCAATCTATTAATATTGGGAGGCTGCGGACTACAGAGGATGCCAAGGTAATCAATCTATTAATATTGGGAGGCTAAAGACTGCAGACGAGGTCGGGGTGATCAATCTATTAATATTTGGAGTTGCGATGACTACAATCTATTAATATTGGGAGGCTGATCACTGCGGACGAGGCTGGGGTGATCAATCTATTAATATTTGGAATCATAATGAATGTGGACGAGGCAGGGGTAATCAATTTAATATTATTGGGAATTGCGAAGACTACAGACGATGCCGAGGTAATCAATCTATTAATATTGGGAGGCTAAAGACTGCAGATGAGGTCGGGGTGATCAATCTATTAATATTAGGAGACTGATGACTGCAGACGAGACTGGGGTAATCAATCGATTAGTATTGGGAGTTATGATGACTGCGGACAAGGCTGGGGTAATCAATCGATTAATATTGGGACTCGCGAAGACTACGGACGATGCCGAGATGATCAATCTATTCATATTGGGAGTTTGATGTTCCCATATAATGGAAGCAGCTGAGATATCGGAGCGGGAGGTAAATTGCCTCTAAAAGGGAACGGAGGGGGGTTGTGGGCAGGGTGTCCATTATTCATGGCAGGACTCGGCAGCCAAGGATGGGCCTGAATTCTAATCAATGAATGCAAATAACGCTGTAAACAAGATTTATCAGAGCCTGCTCCCCCCACCCACAGATCAATCTTTTCCCCGACACCGAGGGGGGAGGACAGAGACGGAGAACACAGGATTTAAAACTAATTATTCACGTCTTACTAAGGAGCCTGATCATTGCACTGCTGTCTGGGAAGAAAAAACAATCTTATTCCTGGCGTGGCGGCACATCGGATAGGCTGCTGAAACTAAAGAGAACCTGTCAAGGCTCAGTCTCCATCCAACAGCACACACTATACCAGTGATGGAGAACCTTGGCACCCCAGATGTTTTGGAACTACATTTCCCATGATCCTCATGCACTTTGCAGTGTAGATGAGCATCATGGGAAATGTAGTTTCAAAACATCTGGGGTGCCAAGGTTCACCATCACTGGTCTATACAATAAATGTCCGATTCTTTACGCTTGACACCAATTGAACCAAATACGTTTATCTTGGTCTCATCAGACCACAGGACACGGTTCCAGTAATCCATGTCCTTAGTCTGTTTGTCTTCAGCAAACTGTTTGCGGGCTTTCTTGTGCATCATCTTTAGAAGAGGCTTCCTTCTGGGATGACAGCCATGCAGACCAATTTGATGCAGTGTGTGGCGTATGGTCTGAGCACTGACAGGCTGACCCCCCACCCCTTCAACCTCTGCAGCAATGCTGGCAGCACTCATACGTCTATTTCCCAAGACAACCTCTGGATATGATGCTGAGCACGTGCACTCAACTTCTTTGGTGGACCATGGCGAGGCCTGTTCTGAGTGGAACCTGTCCTATTAAAGCTCTGTATGGTCTTGGCCACCGTGCTGCAGCTCAGTTTCAGGGTCTTGGCAATCTTCTTATAGCCTAGGCCATCTTTATGTAGAGCAACAATTCTTTTTTTCAGATTCTCAGAGAGTTCTTTGCCATTAGGGTTCCATGTTGAACTTCCAGTGACCAGTATGAGAGAGTGAGAGCGATAACACCAAATTTAACACACCTGCTCCCCATTCACACCTGAGACCTTGTAACACTAACGAGTCACATGACACTGGGGGAGGGAAAATGGCTAATTGGGCCTGATTTGGACATTTTCACTTAGGGGTGTACTCACTTTTGTTGCCAGCGGTTTAGACATTAATGGCTGTGTGTTGAGTTATTTTGAGGGGACAGTAAATTTACACTGTTATACAAGCTGTACACTCACTACTTTACATTGTAGCAAAGTGTCATTTCTTCAGTGTTGTCACATGAAAAGATAGAATGAAATATTTACAAAAATGTAAGAGGTGTACTTACTTTTGTGAGATACTGGAATTCAAAATGTGCCCTAAAGAAATCACTAAATTATTGTGTTACAAGTTGTTGTTTTTTTCTATATTTTTAACAACTTGCCTGCCACGCTTTTTTTTTTTAAAATCAGTATTTTTTGCTAGAAAATTACTTATAACCCCCAAACATTACATCATTTTTTTATTAGCAGAGACCCTAGGGAATAAAATGGTGATCGTTGCAATTTTTTTATGTCACAGTATTTGCGCAAGGGTTTTGCAAAAAAATTTTGTATAATGTGAAAGATGATGTTACGCCGAGTAAATAGATACCTAACATGTCACGCTTTAGAATTGCGCATACTTGTGGAATGGCGATAAACCACGATTCTTAAACATCTCCACAGGGGACGCTTTAAACGTCCTTACAGGTTACATGTTTAGAGTTACAGAGGAGTTCCAACACTAGAATTATTGCTCTCGCTCTAACGTTCGCAGCGATACCTCACATGTGTGGTTCGAATACCATTTACACCCGTGTGTGCGACTTACGTATGCGTTCGCTTCTTCGCAAAGCATAGAGGGATGGGGAGCTATAATATGCAATTTATTATTTATTTTACTTTGTTATTTTTACACTGTCCCTTTAAATTTTTTTGATCACTTTTATTCCTATTACAAAAAATGTAAACATCCCTTGTATAAAGGGATAATAAAGATGACAGGTTCTCTTTATGGAGAGAACTGGGGTCAAAAAGACCCCAAATCTCTTCTTTTACCTTTAAAGAAGAAAAAAAAAAAAAAGAAGTTTTTGATCTTTTACTTAAAAGAAAAAAAAAATAATATTATATGTTCTTCCCGCCTGGACCAGTAGTGACATCATGACGTCGCTCCAGTCCTCCAAGGCCATAGAGTTGATCAAAGAGTGTCAAAAAATGGTACCGGTGTTTTGGCTGATATTTTTAGCCATAATCCTAGTAAACCACTTGCAAACCGCAATATACACTACACTACCAAAAGTATTGGGACACACACAAGAACTTTAATGGCATCCCAGTCTTAGTCTGTAGGGTTCAATATTGAGTTGGCCCACCCTTTGCAGCTTTGCCGGGTTCAACTCTTCTGGGAAGGCTGTCCACAAGGTTTAGGAGTGTGTCTATGGGAATGTTTGACCATTCATCCAGAAGCGCATTTGTAAGGTCAGGCACTGATGTTGGATGAGAAGGCCTGGCTCAGTCTCCGCTCTAATTCAAAGGTGAAAAAAAAAAAAAAAAAAATCAGGAGATATCCATTACCATTTACTACCAAAAGAAAGCCCAACCTGTCCTGAAAAAAAACAAGGCATAGCCCACTTGGATACACAAGGTAGTTGTGATGATATATATACGATTTTACTAACACATGTCAAAGTTGCAAAATTGTGCTTAGGCATTAACATTTGTTTTACCCTTAGGCAGGGAGGGGTTATTTAAATGTCATATACAGTTTGATTTTATCTGCAAGTGTTTGTGAGATCTTTCTTTGCACATCGCAAAAATAAACCCTAAACACCAACTATCACGTAGCTATGATATAACAATAATGTGCACACCCGATTCCCAAGCCTCCATGATTAACCACTTAAGGACGGAGCCTCTTTTTTTAGATTTGTTGTTTACAAGTTAAAAACTGATTTTTTTTTGCTAGAAAATTTACTTAGAACCCCCAAACATTATACATTTTTTTTCTAACACCTTAGAGAATAAAATGGTGGTTGTTGCAATACTTTCTATCACATCGTATTTGCGCAGCGGTCTTACAAGCACTTTTGTTGGAAAAAATACACTTTTTTGAATTAAAAAAAAAATAAAGACAACAGTAAAGTTAGCCCAATTTTTTTTTAATATTGTGAAAGATAAATGTTATGCCGAGTAAATTGATACCCAACATGTCACGCTTCAAAATTGCACCCGCTCGTGGAATGGCGACAAACTTTTACCCTTAAAAATCTCCATAGGCGACGTTTAAAAAATTCTACAGGTTGCATGTTCCGAGTTACAGAGGAGGTCCAGGGCTAGAATTATTGCTCTCGCTCCAACGATCGCGGAGATACCTCACATGTGTGGTTTGAACACCGTTTTCATATGCAGGCGCTACTCACGTATGCGTTCGCTTCTGCGCGCGAGCTCGGCGGGACGGGGCGCGTTTAAAAAAAGAATTCTTACTTATTTTACCTTTTATTTTTACACAGTTTTTGAAAAAAAAAATAAATTGTGTCACTTTTATTCCTATTACAAGGAATGTAAACATCCCTTGTAATAGAAAAAAAAGCATGACGGGACCTCTTAAATATGAGATGTGGGGTCAAAAAGACCTCAGATCTCATATTTACACTAAAATACAATTCAAAAAAAAAAAAATTGTCTTTTAAAAAAAGAATAAAAAAAAAAAAATTGCCCTTTTAGGAGCTATGGGCGGAAGTGACGTTTTGACGTCGCTTCCGCCCTGCAATGTCATGGAGACGGGTGGGGGCCATCTTCCCCTCTCTCATCTCCATGCCAAGGAAGGCACAACATCCGATCGCCTCCGCCGCTACCGACGGCCCTGGTAAGCGGCAGAGGGCACCGGAGCGCAGCGGGAGGGGGGCACCTCTCCTGCCGCCGATAAAAATGATGTTGCGGTGAATCCGCAGGAGAGACCAGTTTTATCTTGAAGCAGACCGCCGGCCGAACAAGAGGATACCAGGGTTATGGCAACTAGCTGCTGCCATAACAACAATATCCTCCTTCAAAGTAAGGATGTACATCGGCGTGTGGCGGTCCGGAAGTGGTTAAAAAAGAACTGAAATCCAATGAATGGAAAGGGGCGGGCTAGTGACAGTCAGGCTGGGGAGGAAAGCGACAGATAATGCTGGGTGTCCTCCAGACAGGAAATGAGGCAGGCTCTATCTGACTTGCTGCAGCTTCTAATGCACATTGTGAGAAGTTCACAGTGTGCAGTGAAATCAGAGGAAGCCATTTCAGTCCAAGAGAGGAGCCGGTACAAGTGTGAAAGACTGAAGGAAAGTCCGAAGTTGAAAGCAGTAAACAGCTTTATGACATAATAAGGACTAAGTTGCAGTAGGTGGAAGTAAAGATCAACCATTTTCAAGGAGAAGTAGAGCTGTATCGTGCCTCGGGTAGATGTTCTCCAGATTTGGTGAGGAGCCACACTGGGGTGCTCGGCCTTCCGATACAAACACAACCTGATATTGCAGGCACATAGTGGTGGAGAATTCTCCACAGCTCTGGCCTCTCTCACAATTACACATAATCAGTCCCCGGGGACTTGGCTGTCAGCTTGGCGCGTTGGCCGGGTAATGAGCTGAGCCGGAATGGGTCACCAGGCGGAGGGGGAAATGGCATCCCTCACAAAAAGGTAATGATGGCTGGTGCTCTGTGGAAATGTAATCACAGGCTAGGATGAGACGAGGCGGACAGTACGACGAGGGAAAGAGCGCAGATTATGGAACGCTTTGTAGAAGGACCGGAGTGGTCAAGGAGGTCAATGATGAGAGCAATATGTGAAGTAGAGGACACCGAGCACATACAGAATACACAGTGCAGAGAGATGAGGGGCCTTCAAAAAAAAAAAGGAAAGCGGACAATGGCTGGGATAAAAGGAGATGAACTTGGCCTAGTGCAAACAATACCGCATTGCTACAGAATAATTTGAGAGGCTGGTCTATTGCATTATCATTATATCCGCCAACACTCTGCAATATAAAAAGGGGGGATAGAACATTTACAATACAATTGAAGACCAGAGCGTTCAGAGGGCCCTGCTTGCGGGAGATTATGGTCTAAAACGGAGGAGAAAGTGATAACAAAAAGGTAATGGAGAAAGTAAAAGTTCAGTTGTTAGGTAGAGGCAGGATAGACTTTCCTGAAGAGATGAAATTTCATGGATCACCTAAAAAGGTAGACAGAGTAGGAGATAGTCAGACAGATTGGGGAAGGAGAGTTCAGAGAATGGGAGAGGCTCTGGAGAAGTCCTGGGGGACAGCATGGGAGGAGGTGATGTGGCTGTTAGAGAGCAGGAGGTCTTGGGATGAGTAAGGAGGATGGTTTGGGTGATACTTTGAGATGAGGTTGGTGGTGTTATTGGGGGACAGCATAGAAGGAGAAGTCTTGGGATGAGTGAGGAGGATGGTTTGGGTGATACTTTGAGATAAGGTTGGTGGTGTTACTGGGGGACAGCATAGGAGGAGGTGACGAGGGTGTTAGAGAGCAGGAGGTCTTGGGAGGAGTGAGGAGGATGGTTTGGGTGATACTTTGAGATAAGGTTGGTGGTGTTACTGGGGGACAGCATAGGAGGAGGTGACGAGGGTGTTAGAGAGCAGGAGATCTTGGGAGGAGTGAGGAGGATGGTTTGGGTGATACTTTGAAATAAGGTTGGTGGTGTTATTGGGGGATAGCATAGAAGGAGAAGTCTTGGGATGAGTGAGAACGGTTTGGGTGATACTTTGAGATAAGGTTGGTGGTGTTACTGGGGGACAGCATAGGAGGAGGTGATGAGGGTGTTAGAGAGCAGGAGATCTTGGGATGAGTGAGGAGGATAGTTTGGGTGATACTTTAAGATGAGGTTGGTGGTGTTACTGGGGGACAGCATAGGAGGAGGTGACGAGGGTGTTAGAGAGCAGGAGGTCTTGGGATGAGTGAGGAGGATGGTTTGGGTGATACTTTGAGATGAGGTTGGTGGTGTTATTGGGGGACAGCATAGGAGGAGGTGACGAGGGTGTTGGAGAGCAGGAGATCTTGGGATGAGTGAGGAGGATAGTTTGGGTGATACTTTGAGATAAGGTTGGTGGTGTTATTGGGGGACAGCATAGGAGGAGGTGACGAGGGTGTTAGAGAGCAGGAGGTCTTGGGATGAGTAAGGAGGATGGTTTGGGTGATACTTTGAGATGAGGTTGGTGGTGTTATTGGGGGACAGCATAGAAGGAGAAGTCTTGGGATGAGTGAGGAGGATGGTTTGGGTGATACTTTGAGATAAGGTTGGTGGTGTTATTGGGGGACAGCATAGGAGGAGGTGACGAGGGTGTTAGAGAGCAGGAGATCTTGGGAGGAGTGAGGAGGATGGTTTGGGTGATACTTTGAAATAAGGTTGGTGGTGTTATTGGGGGATAGCATAGAAGGAGAAGTCTTGGGATGAGTGAGAACGGTTTGGGTGATACTTTGAGATAAGGTTGGTGGTGTTACTGGGGGACAGCATAGGAGGAGGTGACGAGGGTGTTAGAGAGCAGGAGATCTTGGGATGAGTGAGGAGGATAGTTTGGGTGATACTTTAAGATGAGGTTGGTGGTGTTACTGGGGGACAGCATAGGAGGAGGTGACGAGGGTGTTGGAGAGCAGGAGGTCTTGGGATGAGTGAGGAGGATGGTTTGGGTGATACTTTGAGATGAGGTTGGTGGTGTTACTGGGGGACAGCATAGGAGGAGGTGACGAGGGTGTTAGAGAGCAGGAGGTCTTGGGATGAGTGAGGAGGATGGTTTGGGTGATACTTTGAGATGAGGTTGGTGGTGTTATTGGGGGACAGCATAGGAGGAGGTGACGAGGGTGTTGGAGAGCAGGAGATCTTGGGATGAGTGAGGAGGATAGTTTGGGTGATACTTTGAGATGAGGTTGGTGGTGTTACTGGGGGACAGCATAGGAGGAGGTGACGAGGGTGTTGGAGAGCAGGAGATCTTGGGATGAGTAAGGAGGATGGTTTGGGTGATACTTTGAGATAAGGTTGGTGGTGTTATTGGGGGATAGCATAGAAGGAGAAGTCTTGGGATGAGTGAGAACGGTTTGGGTGATACTTTGAGATGAGGTCGGTGGTGTTCCTGAGGGCACAGGATGGGTTTTCTATGTTGCTTTGAATTTTATTCATTGGACGAGTGAAATCTAGTGAAAGGATTGGCAGAGAGCAACAGCGGACCCATCCAAACATCTTTAATAAGCATTGATTACGGACATTGGCCTCCCTACTAGCCAACTTATTAAAATCATATTTTCTAGACAGACGTTCATAAATTTTACTAAAGGCACAACTCAACATCCAACACTTCATCGGCCTCACACCTTCCCCAATCCATCGAGCCTCTGCTACAAAATAAAACGTTTCCATCATATAGTCTCCATTTACCATCATGTGAGGTGAAAGATAATCTCTGCCACCAATCAATTGCCTGTTGGTGAACAACGGTTAAATTTAAACTTTCTAAAATTTTCCTTGTCAATGGGATTATACTTTTGCGGAATATACAGATAAGAAAAAAGACGCATCTTATTATTTCAAAATCCTATAAAACTACTCAAGCCTCAGGGGGTTGTGGATAAGGGCAAGGGCTCTAAGTGCCATCGTATTTCTTACAAGATTGTTTTCAGTCATTTTCAGGTTCTCCCTCATGTTCCATGGGTGATGCAATCTGTATAGCTGACTCAGCAAGTACCACAGCCATTCCTTCAGAGATGAGGGACCTGTGTCCCATAAGGTATTTCAAGAGAAAGGAGGTACGACAAGTCAATACTTTTCTTCATTGCACATTATGGGACATTGGATGAAGTAAATCAGATACATGGGAACATCCAAAGCAATCCAACTGTGGGTGGGCAACAGAGGAAACAAAGGCTAACTTTGAGAGGAGGTTGGTGGTGTTACTGGGAAACAGCATGGGAGGAGTTCTTTACTCTTTTCGGCAGGCATACCTCCTAGGGCAGTCAGTATGCCCTAGGAAGAGTGGTCCTTACATTGGTGATCAGTGGGAAGAATGTTCCTTACATTGGTGGTCAGTGAGAAGAATGCTCCTTACATTGGTGATCAGTGAGAAGAATGCTCCTTACAATGGTGATCAGTGGGAAGAATGCTCCTTACGTCGATGGTCAGTGGGAAGAATGTCCCTTACATTGGTTGTCAGTGGGAAGAATGCTCCTTAGATTGGTGATCAGTGAGAAGAATGTCCCTTACATTGGTGGTCAGTGGGAAGAATGCTCCTTACATTGGTGGTCAGTGAGAAGAATGCTCCTTACGTTGGTGGTCAGTGGGAAGAATGCTCCTTACATTGGTGATCAGTGGGAAGAATGTCCCTTACATTGGTTGTCAGTGGGAAGAATGTTCCTTAGATTGGTGATCAGTGAGAAGAATGCTCCTTACGTTGGTGGTCAGTGGGAAGAATGTCCCTTACATTGGTGGTCAGTGGGAAGAATGCTTCTTACATTGGTGGTCAGAAGTGGTCATTGATGGTGCTTCTTTTAATGATGGTCATTAGGAAGAATGCTCCTTACTATTGATGGTCAGGAAGAAAAATGCATTGGTGGTCAGTAGGAAGAGTGCTCCTTACATTAATGGGCAGTAGGAAGAGTGCAACCCTCACAGTGGTTGTCAGAATGCCAACCATACAGAGTACGGATGTCATGCAACTGGCAGAGGCTCGGCCCTGGAACTATACAGGAACCATCAAATAGAGGTCAATCAGCCACAACTCAAGGAACCCCTAGTGACCTCTGGACAAATCCAAGGGTTCTATTGAAACCTCTGTTGAAAATGGCTCTCCTACAGGGTCATCAGGGACAGGCTTCCACTAGTGGGTGCAGAACAGCCCTGAACCTGTAGGCATGAGCGATCACAAAGTCCATGCCAAAAGGCTGGCCCCACTTCTTCTCAGCAAGGTCTGGCAATGTTAAGGATCAACTAATCCAGAAAGTTGAATGATGAGACTTTTCAGTCTCGGGGGAGAGAAGACATCCGTTCTCCTAGGACACTAGCATGCTGGGAGTGGGCTGTCCTCTTGGCTTTGTTTTGCCAATGTCCAATCTACTGAAGGCGGCAGCAGCATAACCCACTGTACCTGAAAAACGTCATCCTGTGTCCCATAATGTATGATTAACAAATATGACTTGGTGGGTTATAGAAGACACACTGACATACCTTACCATCCCAGGCAAAGATCCTAAAAATATGCCACTGCCAGAGACACCCCGGCATATAGCATTTTCAGAAGGATATCAGCAGTTGCATTCCTTCCTTTAATTACTTTAAAGTAAACTACACTCATGTGGGATATTTCAATCCTAATCATGCATACTCAATGGTCATACACAAAGAAATTATCTCACCGACTCTCACTGCTGTCCCATGAAAAAGTTTGGTGGGTGCACTGTAGAAAGATATGTGACCAAAGAGAGCAGAGGCACTGTGAAAATACTGCTAATTATGACAGCAGCAGGTTACATAAAACTCAGGTTAAACTGTTCAGACTTTCTGGCTTTAGTTCAGTTGTTCAGTTCAGTTGTATTGGGCCCCCTGATAAAGGGGGGGGGGATTGGCCTCCTGATAAAGGGGGGGGTGTAATGGCCTCCCGATGAAGGGGAGGGGGGGTGCATTGGACTCCCGATGAAGGGGAGGGGGGGTGCATTGGACTCCCGATGAAGGGGAGGGGGGGTGCATTGGACTCCCGATGAAGGGGAGGGGGGGTGCATTGGACTCCCGATGAAGGGGAGGGGGGGTGCATTGGACTCCCGATGAAGGGGAGGGGGGGTGCATTGGACTCCCGATGAAGGGGAGGGGGGGTGCATTGGACTCCCGATGAAGGGGAGGGGGGGTGCATTGGACTCCCGATGAAGGGGAGGGGGGGTGCATTGGACTCCCGATGAAGGGGAGGGGGGGTGCATTGGACTCCCGATGAAGGGGAGGGGGGTGCATTGGACTCCCGATGAAGGGGAGGGGGGGTGCATTGGACTCCCGATGAAGGGGAGGGGGGGTGCATTGGACTCCCGATGAAGGGGAGGGGGGGTGCATTGGACTCCCGATGAAGGGGAGGGGGGGTGCATTGGACTCCCGATGAAGGGGAGGGGGGGTGCATTGGACTCCCGATGAAGGGAGGGGGGGTGCATTGGACTCCCGATGAAGGGGAGGGGGGGTGCATTGGACTCCCGATGAAGGGGAGGGGGGGTGCATTGGACTCCCGATGAAGGGGAGGGGGGGTGCATTGGACTCCCGATGAAGGGGAGGGGGGTGCATTGGACTCCCGATGAAGGGGAGGGGGGTGCATTGGACTCCCGATGAAGGGGAGGGGGGTGCATTGGACTCCCGATGAAGGGGAGGGGGGTGCATTGGACTCCCGATGAAGGGGAGGGGGGTGCATTGGACTCCCGATGAAGGGGAGGGGGGTGCATTGGACTCCCGATGAAGGGGAGGGGGGTGCATTGGGCTCCCGATGAAGGGGAGGGGGGTGCATTGGACTCCCGATGAAGGGGAGGGGGGTGCATTGGACTCCCGATGAAGGGGAGGGGGGTGCATTGGACTCCCGATGAAGGGGAGGGGGGTGCATTGGACTCCCGATGAAGGGGAGGGGGGTGCATTGGACTCCCGATGAAGGGGAGGGGGGTGCATTGGACTCCCGATGAAGGGGAGGGGGGTGCATTGGTCTCCCGATGAAGAGGGGGTGCATTGGACTCCCGATGAAGGGGAGGGGGGTGCATTGGACTCCCGATGAAGGGGAGGGGGGGTGCATTGGACTCCCGATGAAGGGGAGGGGGGTGCATTGGACTCCCGATGAAGGGGAGGGGGGTGCATTGGACTCCCGATGAAGGGGAGGGGGGTGCATTGGTCTCCCGATGAAGAGGGGGTGCATTGGCCTCCTGATGAAGGGGAGGGGGGTGCATTGGACTCCCAATGGAGGGGGGTGCATTGGACTCCTGATGAAGAGGGGGTGTAATGGCCTCCAGATGAAGGAGGAATATTTTGGTCTCCATATGAAGGGGGAGTGTCAGGTATCTCAGGAATATTATATAAATGCTGGTGAAGGGAAGGGGGCCCAAGGGACAAGGACACCAACATTACGATCATCCTTAGTTCAATATTCCACACAAGCCTCGGACCAACTACAGCTCCACACCTCCAGCATGACCTTCTGCGCCTACACCTTCCACCTACCTAACTTGACTTGCAGCGGAGAAGGTTTGTAGTTCATGGACACGGACTCCGCCTCTCGGATGTCGCAGTCTCCGTCTGCAATCGCAGCTGCTGCCGGATCCTAGAAGACGAAAAAAAGAAAATTTTATAATTATTTACCATAAAACGGAAGTCACTTTCTTTAAAAGGATCCCGGTGATCAACCAAAATCAAAAGTGGATTCAATAAAAATTCCAGTACAATAAAACCGCTTCATCCTCTTGTTTGTCTTGGTTGGCCGTAAGACTTATTGTAAAGAGGCATGCACAGATGAACAGACTTTAAAGAATAAACCTTGACGTGTTTCGTACATTCTTACGCTTAAGCACTTTGTGTGAAATGCGTTGAACCACTACTTTGATGTCCGTACGTCTTTACAATAATGTTACAGCCAAGCAAGACAACATCAAAGAAGGAACCTCTGTGACCTGGAATATTGTTTTTGTCACCACTCAAAAGTAGAGGTGAAAGCATATCCGTGTCCCAGATCATGGGGTGCAGGGTTATCCCGATACCAATACAGAGTGCTAGTTAATGTTAAGAGGAACGGATCGCCCCTACTCCCGACCAGCCCAGGTGAACAAACGATAAGGAACGGTCTCAGCCTACATGTCTCCACTACACACCCTGATGCGTTTCGCCCCCCCCAGGGCTTAATCATAAAGAAAGGACCTCAACGCATTTTGCACAAAAAGCATAATCATAAGAGTGATTGAGAAATACATCAAAGGTCTCTCCCTTGATGTCTGTTCAACTGTGCATATCAGTGCGATTTTACAATAAATCTTGCAGTCCAGAAGGACAAACAAGTGAATGACTTAGGTGCAGTTCACTGAATGTGAAACGATTGGGTGCGAGATCTAAAATCATAAAATATTACATTTACATTTTAACTGGCGATCAGTATTGTTCAATATGGCTGCTGGTACAGCACAATGGATGTCCAAAAGGCTCTTGAAGTGGAGAGAGACACTACACCTTACTTACCCTGCAGTATCCATATCCAAACAGAGCACAATCACCACGCAGAACCTTAGAACGCCCATTATAGGATTCCTACCATCGCAAGCAATTTCCTTAAAGCAAAGCTGAACATGAATAAGGAACTTTCAGCACTGCAACGACCCAAAGCATACATCCAAATCAACAAAGGAATGGCTTCACCAGAAGCCTTTTCTTACGAAGAAAAACATCCAAGCCCGGCTAAATTTTGCAAAAACAGATGTGGGGAAATAGGTTCTGGTCTGATGGAACCAAGGTTGAACTTTTTGGCCACAATTCCAAAAGATATGTTTGGCGCAAAAACAACACTGTACATCACCAAAAGAACACCATACCCACTGTGAAGCATGGTGGTGGCAGCATCATGCTTTGGGGCTCGTTTTTTTCAGCTGAAACAGGGACCTTAGTCAAGGTGGAAGGAATTATGAACAGTTCCAAATACCAGTCAATATTGGCATAAAACCTTCAGGCTTCTGCTAGAAAGTTGAACTTGAATGAGGAACTTCATCTTTCAGCATGGCAACGACCCAAATCATACATCCAAATCAACAAAGGAATGGGTTCACCAGAAGAAGATTAAAGTTTAGGAATGGCCCAACCAGAGCCCAGACCTGAATCTCATTGAAAATCTGTGGGGGTGATCTGAAGAGGGCTGTGCACAGGAGATGCCCTCGCAATCTGACAGATTTGGAGTGTTTTTGCAAAGAAGAGCGGGCAATTATTGCCAAGTCAAGATGTGCCATGCTGATAGACTCATCCCCAAAAAGACAGTGCTATAATAAAGTTAAAAGGTGCTTCAATAAAAGTATTAGTGTAAGGGTGTGCCCGCGTATACAACCATATTATTATTTATTTTTATGTTTCCCTCCACCTAAAAGATTTCAGTTTGTTGTTCAACTGAGTTGTACAGTTTATAGGTCATGTTGAGTCCCGGTTCACACTTGTGCGTGGTGCGAGATCGCATGTGATTCGCACCACACTGCAGTGCAAATCGCATGCGATGTCCGTGCAATGTGATTTCAATGTGATTTCAGCCATACACATAATATGGCTGATATCGCATCCGGACAAAAAACTCGCACAGGACTCTTTTTTTGGTCCGTACCAGAATCGGATGGGATGTTCACACCCATGCGATCCGATTCATGTCCGAACTGTCAGTTCGCAGTGCGATATGTGAGCTGAAATGGGGGGGGGGGGGGTGTCATTAACATGGTATTGACACACCCAGCAGTTCGCATAGGGCAGTATGAACTGCCGGGTGAGGCGGGCGCGATGCGGGAAGCTGCAGTGAATTCCCACATCGCACAAGTATGAACCGAGCCTATAGGTGGAAAAAGTTCTGAAATGATTTATCTTTGTCTTTTTTTTTTTTTAACAGGAAACCTGACATTTTAACAGGGGTGTGTAGACTTTTTATATCCACTGTATATAAATGTATAATAATAGTGTGTGACTGTGGGGGGGGACATTAGAGTGTAAGCTCCTCTGGTACAGAGACTGATGTGACTGGTTCAGTGTTCTCTGTACAGCACTATGGTATATGTCAGCGCTATATACATGTATATTATTATTAGTAGTGTGTGACTGGGGGGGGGGGGGGGGGCATTAGAGTGTAAATTTTTGTTTATTAATAATCTTGCAAGCATACAGCTTGGTATTGAAACATATTTACATATACACACACAAATTTAAAAAAAAATGAATATATACATAAAACAAAAACAAACAGGCTTACATCAGCAGATAACATAAAAGCAAACGGGTTTTTGCCAAAAAGCATAAATAGAACTATATACAAAGAAACATAAAATTGTATTACTAGCAAAACTACAAAATTATGCAAAACAAAGCCATAACCTCCACCGAAACACCCCCTCAGGCTAGGAAACGATTACACATGTAAACCATGCATGCAGCCTTTTTCCAAAAATCTGATCTTATAAAAATCTCGGGCACATGAAAAGGACAGAAAGGAAGTCGCACAGCCAAAGTTCGACAGACAGCAGCTACCTAGGGACCTGACATTCCTCCATGTCTTTGTCCAGGCCCCCGGCCGCCACCTGTCCTTCTCAAGACTCAGAATCTTCCCAACCTTACCCAGAATGTTGTGCACCACCACCTCAACCGGAAGGACTTTTTTCCGAATGGAAACCTGACATTGTGCATTCCATGTGAAGAAACGGACTACTAAGCTAACTAGAAAGTGTCTCAAAATCGAAACCCTGATGTGTCTCAAAGGCCCCGTATGACCACTCCGCATAACTCAAGCAGGAAAGGAAAGGGATAACCAGAGCCCCACCCACCCGCTTGTAGACTTCTATATTGAAGGGGCACTGAAGCAAGAAGTGGTCCATTGTCTTCTCCACCCCACCACATTCCACTCTTGGACAAACACGGTTCTCCGCAGGGCAATGATTCAGGTTGCCCATTACATAGAGTCTGCCATGAAACGAGCGCCAAATCCCAAAACTTTAAAGGGATTCTCTCTAGATTGAACAAACGCAGACCCTCCCTCATAACAGGACCTGGGCAATCCCTCAAGGCCAGTGGCTCGCTAAAGGCAGATTTAACAACTCTCCTCTCCAGGGCCTTCCTAGGAAGAGACCCAATTTCCTCTGTCATCACTCGCCACTGCCGAAGCATTTTCAGGCATGGGGCAACGCAAGTCAGGAGCTTACCATGTCGGACCCTCAGGATTTTTACTGGCCCACCATTCTCCCAGCTTCTCAGAAAAGGCCTAAACTGGGACTGAAAAATACCAACCCACCCAGGCGGTTCCTTTGCCAGCATGTTACCAAATTGCTGTTTCAAAAACATCAGAGAAAAGAATACCACCGGGTTGACCATACCTAGGCCACCCATCCGCCTGGGGAGGTAGGTTACAGACCTCTTAGTGAGGTTCAGTTTCTTCCCCCATAACAGTTGGAAAGAAACAGCTGTAGATCTTTGCATAGAGAGACACTGGCAACATACAGACCAAGCTGACATACAGAAATACCGGGATCAGGTAGGTCTTAATCAGGTCAATCCCTGTAAGAGCGTATCCAATCCTTCCAGTTGACACCCTTGGCATCGGCATCTTGTAGCCTGCTTACCCAGTTTGCAAGGCCGTAAATCGCTGGGACCAAATTTGATGCCTAAAACTTTAATTTCCTGCCGGGGGTCTGGGAAGGTGTCTGGAAGCTCAAAGCCTTCGCCTTCCTCTCCCATCCAGAAAACCTCACTCTTATGATCTTTGAGCCGGATGCCTCAGCTTACTGATTCATCATCGAGACCACCTCTTCCGCCTCCTCTGTCCCGGAGATGAAAAACTAACACGTCATCAGCATAGGCCACGACCCCCAAGGGAGGCTCACCAGGAATGCCCAAAGGCACTCCGCAAAACTGTCGATTGCCAACGTGTTTAGCAGAGGACTCAAAGGACACCCCTGACACACATCCGAGCCAACCTCAAAAGGCCATCTGATCCAACCATTCACAAACATGAAGCTTCACTCTGCATAACTCAAGCAGGAAAGGAAAGGGATAACCAGAGCCCCACCCAACCGCTTGTAGACTTCTATATTGAAGGGGCACTGAAGCAAGAAGTGGTCCACGACCCTCAAGGGAGGCTCACCAGGAATGCCCAAAGGCACTCCGCACAACTGTCCGCTTTCTAACCTTCTGATGAAGTGATTGATTGCCAATGTGTTTAGCAGAGGACTCAAAGGACACCCCTGACGCACACCCGAGCCAACCTCAAAAGGCCATCTGATCCAACCATTCACAAGCATGAAGCTTTCAGCCCCTCTGTACAAGGTCTTCAGGAAATTAGCGTGTAAGCTGCTCTGGTGCAGAGACTGATGTGATGGGCTCAGCGTTCTTTGTACAGCACTGCGGTATATGTCAGAGCTATATAAATGTATAATAGTGTGTGACTGTGGGGTGACAGTGTGTTAACTGCACTGGTACAGAGACTGATGTGACTGGCTCAGCGTTCTTTGTACAGCTCTGCGGTATATGTCAGAGCTATTTAAATAAGGAAAAAGATTACACAGTAGATAAATAATTGTAATCCGTCCCACAAGTGCGATGTTGGAGTTCAGCTCTCGGTTATTGACGCTTCTCATACTCTGTTTTGGGATTTGAGATTTGTACATAACCTGCAGCCGTTTGATGGTGGTAATCAGTAATTAGTGGGAAATCGTTGTATTCAGGCTTCCAGGAATAGTATTGGATTTTCTTCATCTTTGGGGGTTACACGCTGATTACCCCACATTGAGACCTGGAGTGACCCTGACATGGGGGTAATCGCTGCTCTCAGGATGATATTGATGGAAGTCATGCCGGTTAAATAAAGTTGACTTTTAAACTTTATCTCAGCTTCTGTAATTGCTGGTTGGTACAAGCAGTCCACTGACTTCACTTATTGCTGGAATAGCTCTTTACCCACTTGCCTATTGGACACTTTCACCCCCTTCCTGCCCAGGCCAGCTTTCAGCGCTGTCGCACTTTGAATGACAGCGCGGTCATGTAACACTGTACCCATATTAAAAAAAATGCTAAAAGTGTCAAACAGATAGAGCTTTCATCAGATGGTATTTAATCACCAATGGGTTTTTTTTCTTTTTTGCTAAACGAATGAAAAAGGCCAGAAAGTTTTGTGAAAAAAAAAAAAAAGGGTTTTCTTAGGTTTCGGTTATAACCTCTTATAAATAAGCAATTTTTCTCCTTCCCTGATGGGCACTCATAGGTTCCACTGATGGGCACTAATAGGCTGCACTAATGGGTACTGATGAGGAGGCACTTATGGGCACTAATAGGCTGCACTGATGAGCACCGAGGAGGAGGCACTGATGGGCACTAATAGGCTGCACAGATGGGCACTGATGAAGCGGCACTAATATGCATCACTGATAGGTGGCACTAATATGAAGCACTGATGGGCACTTATAAGCACCAACAGGCATCACTGGTGGGCACTGTTGAGGCTGCACTGATAATTAGGACACCGATGATCAGTGCCCCGATTATAAGTGTAGATGCCCCTGCTGAGGAATGCCACTTAACAGCTCTCCTCTGCTCACGCGTTGTCAGCATGAGGAGAGGAATGCCGATAACTGGCATTTCCAGCTTACCATGTGATCAGCGGTGTCCAATCACAGCGGATCACAGTGTAAAGAGACAGCATCATAGGCTCTTTACCGTGATCAGTGACGGGCTGTGCCCAAGGGACACGCCGTACCATCGATCGCCAAAAAAAGGGTCACCTGCCATTTCTAACAAGTTTGGGTGGGTTCCATTCACTCTCAATGGACTAATATGCGTTGTGGTGGACTGCCAAGCACTGTACCATCATTTACTGCCCTGCATTCTGATGTGTCAGCAAGGTGCATTGGGGTGTCATTCAGAATGAAAGCATCACAAAGCACCAACTGCAATGCCAAAGTGCAAATGGACACTGCAATTGGAGGGGGGGGGGGTAACTAAAAGATAAAAAGCACCCTTACATGATTCCCACTCAAAGTGTGGGCTCCATGGTGGTCTTATGCTCTTCCTACCCTGCAGCAGACCAGTTTTGGTAATCCTTGTTAACTATACCTGTTCTTGAGCCTGCGGGAACTCTACCTGCGTTGCCCCCTGTGATGAAACCGTTCTAGCACCCAGCTTGGGTGCTTCCCTCAAGATATAGCTTTCTCAAGTCTGGAACAAGGCATTATAGCCGAATATTGCACCCAAGAATCTAGACGACACAAGCTTAGGTGCTCTAGAACTGGAATTCACTTTATTGAAAACTCAGAGAATTTATATACCACGCGACTTCAGGTAGGGCCTGATCACATTACCCTAACAATACAAACTGTAATCAGGAATATAATTACATAGCTATGGAACAGACCAACATACACATAATGCTATTCCACATCTAGCATCTAATAGCTGACAGTGATCTAATTAACCCGTAAGCTAATCAACAAATACATGACATCCCTCAATAGTTTGATAAGAAGTTAACGTGGACACAATATTAATCACCTCTCCAAGAGATGAGCAGACAAACAGAAACAATAGGTGACTCAATTAACAATGAGAATGCACATCTAGGAGGCATACAATGAAACAAAGACACAATCAGTGATCCCATCACACCTCAGACTGCCCGGCAAAAGTCTATAATACAAACTCATACAATGTTCCAGCAGTCTGAAAAGCTGGAATTAAATTTATCTTCATAGATTTCTTGAGGGACACTGTTGATAAATATTACTGTCCCAAGTGGAGGAGCTTCTTCCAACCCAGTCTGAAGGAGGGCCACCATATTCCCTCTGACCAGTAACCCGTACAAGATTAATATTACACCTTTCCATCCATTCCAGAAGGAAAGCTTTATTGTCCTTATTCAGAGAATTAATCCAAGTCTCGCTCTCAGCATTCATCACATTGTCCATCATTAGAGAATGATCTGCTCTCCCAATGGGATCAGAGGCTGAACTGAGCTCTTTACCATGATCTGACCTGGAGAAGCAGTAAAAATCCCCAGTCTCCTCCATGGGCCATAACCGGTGGATAGGAGGCTTGCCCCTAGTCCCCTCTAAAAGCCTCTTCCCCAGTTTGGTCCATCACACCCCGCTCCCTAGTCCAAACCTTCTGCCACTCCCTCCTGTTCCTAGGACTCAGGCAGTTCGTTCCGGCCTCTGGCTCACACCGTGGGGTCATTTTGATGCTTAATTGTTCTATGAAACTGTTCAACTCTATAAACTTCCATTTTTTATTCATGATGTGCTTCCTAGTGTGTCTTCCCTGCCTGGGACCTTCACTGTTTTCGCTTTTCTGTGTTATTTTCAATAAAATTCTTGTACCAGCAAGGGGGGGCAGGTGATTTTTCAGAAAAAGTAAACATAACCTTTTAAGACTACATGAGCCTTAAATGGAAAGAAACTATCTTTCTATTTTAAGCAGGGGACCCTTGGCTTTACTGGGAACAGTCCATCTACCTTCTAGAGGAAATCTGTCCTGAGAGACATCAGGTTTCCTTTAAAGCCTTTTTTAGGGTCTGGAAGCTGCTTTATACTGACTTAAGTCCGCCACCTGTGTCCCTCGCCGGGGTCACTTCCACAATGACAACTTGCGATCGTAAAGCTTTAACCGTGCCGGTCGGTCGCCTCTTTATGACTTTGTGCTGTGTAGTCTGGAGATTGAGAGGACAGCCACATCACCCAAAGAAGGACCCCTCCTTCCCTGCAGTGATGAAGATAGAAGACCTGGGACCCGGTGCAAAATAGGACCATGGAATTAGTAAGAAAGGGCTTTTTAGATAAATGATTAGATTGGGGGGAGGGGGGGTGTAGAAGGCAAAAGGTGTGGGGGGGTTAAAGTGGTTGCAATCCTCAGACACGAAATATGAACAAAGCATTTCCCTATATAGTTTGTACTTGTCTCAGTCCATAGCACTAAATGCCATTTCTGTCTGCTGTCTTGTTGCTCTGCTATCTGCATGAACCACTTCTGACAAGTTTTCCTGACACCAAGAGAAACATGGTGACAGGGGAGGGATCTCCAACTGATTGACAACCTCAGCTCAGTTCCTGTGTGCTGTGTGAAGGGGGGGGGGGGGGTGTCCCTTTCCTCCAATCAGCTCTCAGAGCTCTCCTCACTGATGTAACTTCAGCTCTCCGCCCCCCTTTTTTTTCTTGACAGCTCAGACAAACTTTATAAACTCTGCACTTTGAACGGATCTAGACTAGAGAAGAGAAGACTGCAGATAAGCAGGTACTTGGGTACAACCCCTGTAGGGAGGTTACAGCTATATTGACCTCCTAAAATGAAAATCCTCTGGTTGTTTCCATCTTCAGTACTTTCTGAGTCACAGACCTGGATCTAGCGTGCAGCCAGTGAAATCAGACCTGGATCTAGCGTGCAGCCAGTGAAATCAGACCTGGATCTAGCGTGCAGCCAGTGAAATCAGACCTGGATCTAGCGTGCAGCCAGTAAAATCAGACCTGGATCTAGCGTGCAGCCAGTAAAATCAGACCTGGATCTAGCGTGCAGCCAGTAAAATCAGAGCTGGATCTAGCGTGCAGCCAGTAAAATCAGAGCTGGATCTAGCGTGCAGCCAGTGAAATCAGAGCTGGATCTAGCGTGCAGCCAGTGAAATCAGAGCTGGATCTAGCGTGCAGCCAGTGAAATCAGAGCTGGATCTAGCGTGCAGCCAGTGAAATCAGAGCTGGATCTAGCGTGCAGCCAGTGAAATCAGAGCTGGATCTAGCGTGCAGCCAGTGAAATCAGAGCTGGATCTAGCGTGCAGCCAGTGAAATCAGAGCTGGATCTAGCGTGCAGCCAGTGAAATCAGAGCTGGATCTAGCGTGCAGCCAGTGAAATCAGACCTGGATCTAGCGTGCAGCCAGTGAAATCAGACCTGGAAGAACACTCGATTTGCTACCTGTTCCAGTTTCATGACTCAAAGTAGTGAGGCAAAGGGAACCAGCATGTCTGCTGGTTAATAGAGTGCATGCGGCACTGCGAGGAGATAATAGAAAGACACATTTTGGGTTATTATATATTAGCAGTATTATTAAAACCATTAGATGATTTGGCGATAAACGCATGATTGCACTAAGGGTCATTGTTTTATGCAGATCTGCTTTAAACAGAACCATTACTTGCTAAGCTTCTTGTCGCGGTGCGTTCTATTCCAGCTCACCGAATGCGGCCAGCATAATGATGCTGATTATCTGAGGATTAAGGACGTCTGAGCCTTCTCCGCAGAGTCACGCCCCAACAGGCCGCCAGTTGTCATTACCACAAAACCCAGTCTAACAGGCAGTCCAGAGAACTGTCATCCACGGCAAGGCGACATCGGCTTCCATCATACACAAATCCTATCCGGGGGGGGGGGGGGGGGGTCATTGTATCCAGTATCGGGGGGGGGGGGTTAGGAAAAAGGAGCGCAGCTTATGACATTTTAGATCCCTCATACACAGTCTGAATGATGGAAGACCACAGGTGACCGTTTGTGGTACCCATGGGTTTCACACTAAATTTTTAAACCCAAATGGTGGCCAATTGCAGAATACATTTTTGGTGAATTTGGTGAAGATGTCCAAAAAAACAAAACAAAAACACAAGGTCAGGAAGAGAGTCAAGAAACAAAGATAGAGACTGGAAAAGGGCAGGGAGAGGGGTAGAGTTGGCAAAAAAAGCAGGGAATGATGAGAAACAGGTAGGAAGAGGATTATATGGGAAGTGGTCAGTGAGAGGGAGGGGATGGGGAAGGGCAAGATATTGGAAAAGGGCAGGGAGAGGGGTAGAGCTGTCAAAAAAGCAGGGAATGATGGGAAACGGGTTGGAAGAGGGGTTATATGGGAAGGGGTCAGTGAGGGGGAGGGGATAGGGAAGGGCAAGATATGGGAAAAGGGCAGGGAGATGGGTAGAGCTGGCAAAAAAGCAGAGAAAGATGGGAAAGAGGTAGGAAGGGGGAAAGATGGGAAAGAGCAGGGAGAGGGAG